>JASBWR010000131.1:0-83448 GCA_030039265.1 Naganishia cerealis | reverse complement strand
AGTCAGCGGAAATGCAGTGGTAAGGACGCAAAATCATCTAGATAAGACTGAGCGCACTCTTCGTTGACAAGTGATGTCATCCAAATACCCCCTTCTGCGTCATCGAAAACAACCTTGCATTTCGGCTATGAAGCTCTTCGGCCGAAACATCGGTTGGCCGAAACGTCGGTTTCTCAGCCGTTGCATTTTCTTCGGCGGTTAAGTCCCGTGTGTATTAGTGCTATATTTGGCACTTAGATACACAGTTTGAATGCAGGCAGATGGCTAACGGGACGAGAGGCACTTAAAGAACGCAAAATAGCGCAAAGCGCGAATCACTGATTTCTTGTTATCAACCACGGACAAAACAGAAATTGTTCGTC
Organism: Naganishia cerealis; assembly: GCA_030039265.1. NCBI lineage: Eukaryota > Fungi > Basidiomycota > Tremellomycetes > Filobasidiales > Filobasidiaceae > Naganishia > Naganishia cerealis. Next base: position 83,086 of record JASBWR010000131.1, on the reverse strand, counting down.
TTGCAAGTAGACTATGCGATTGCAAAAGTAGATAAAGTAGCTTAGAGTCGGTTCCAGAATATTCTGCTGAGTGTTTTCATTTTGCATTTTTTAGGTATTCACAACTTTTTAATGCTTAGGTTGCACCTCGTAAGTCGTGAAGGTCAATGCACCAAAATATCAATTATTAGTTTGGCTTGAGTTCGAGAAGTACGCAACGATGAAATAATGATATGTTTTACAGCTGTGTACTAGTACACCGTACTTGACTTACAAATCCAGAATAAATCCTCGCTGTCAAGTAAACCTTGGGCAGTACACCAGTACTCACAAACGTCCAACTTGATCAATTTCAAGACTTCTCTCTTCAAAAATAGCTTTGGTGAAGTAGACTACAATTTGCCTTCTTTATTCTTTGATAATAAGGAAACGTGCTGTGCAAAGCCTCAGCGGCAGCATTCCGTATGGCCTGTATCCAACCCGCGAACAGATCGTTGATATTTTTCCTGTACACTGGCTAGGCGACAAGATGGAGGTGAAGACCTCAGGAAACGACTTTGGCGTCTCTCGAAATGACCTTAGGAGACGTAACCTTGCTTCTGAACAGGACGAGGTGGAGGAGATTATCCAAAAAACCTCCAATCTTCATATTGACACGAAAACAAAATCTCGCGGCATAGCCTGGTTCTGGAAAACTTATGGTTCCATTTTAATTATGACATTATTATCGGCCTTTGTTCGGTTGTATAGAATCAATGCCTCCAATCAAGTGGTGTGGGATGAGGCGCATTTTGGAAAGTTTGGTTCCCATTATCTTAAACGAGAATTTTATTTTGATGTTCATCCACCACTTGGAAAATTGTTAGTGGGATTGTCTGGTTATATTGCAGACTACGAGGGCAACTTCCTGTTTGAGAGCGGTGAAATCTTTCCTGATGATTGCAATTATGTTATCATGCGAGTTTTCAATTGTATGTTTGGTATCTTATGTACACCATTGGCCTACAAGACGGCGGTGCTAGCTGGTTACAATACGTGGACGGTATGGCTCATTTCGTTGATGGTGATTTTTGAGATGATTTCTTTGACATTATCCAAGTTTATTTTGTTGGATTCAATGCTTCTTTTCTTCACCGTACTTTGCTACTTTTGTCTCGTGAAAATTCATATGCTTCGTGTTCAGCAGAAACTCTTGACTAAAATGGGCTTTAAGTGGTTTCTTATCACAGGTATGTCAATTGGTTGTGTTTGTTCGGTTAAATGGGTTGGTTTGTTTGTCACTGCCTTGGTAGGCTTTTACATCATTTACGATTTGCTTATCAAGTTTTACCAGGTTACAAGCACCAAAAATAGCCTTTCATTCGCACAGTACTTGAAGCATTGGTTTGTGAGAATCGTGACATTGATAATTGTTCCTTTTCTAATCTATTTGGCTTGCTTCAAGGTTCATTTCCTCGTCCTTAACAGCTCAGGTACAGGTGACGGTTCCGTATCGACGTTGCTCCAAGCATCCTTGAAAAATAATGGGATAGAGTACGGTCCTCGTTCTATAGCGTTTGGCTCACTAGTCACTTTACGTTCTCAAGGTCTCTCTCCAAATTTGTTGCATTCCCATCCACATGTATATCCGCAAGGTTCACAACAGCAGCAGATTACCACCTACGGGTTCAAGGACGACAATAATCAGTTCATCATTGAGTTTGACTTGGAAGCTGGTGCTAGAGGAGAGTTTGCTTCGATGGAGCCTCTTGACAACCAAAGTTACTCCTTCACAACCTTGGTGAAAAATGGCGATACTATTAGGTTGCTCCATAAGCTCAGCGGGTGCCTTTTACATTCGCATATGATTCCATCTTTTATTCTGACTTCACAGAAGGAAGTGTCTTGTTATTCGGATCTTGAAGGCAGCGATGAAAAGGACGAATGGGTGGTGGAAATTCAGGAACAAGACCAGCCATTATCACCAGAACATCAGAATGAAGCTCCCGATGAAGTGCATCCTATCACGACAAACTTTCGTTTACGTCACAAAGTTTTAGGGTGTTATTTGGCAACTACTGGCTACTCTTATCCAGCTTGGGGTTACCAACAGGGTGAAGTAGTGTGCAAGCATACTCTTCTTAGTAGAGACAAGAGCACTTGGTGGAATGTGGAGGACCACAAGAACGATGCACTTCCACAACCAGAAGCCGAGTTCATTCCACCAAAACCCAAATTTTGGAAAGAGTTTGTGCTCATAAATTATGGGATGATGGCCTCGAATAGCGCACTTGTTCCCGATCCCGATAAATTCGACAAGTTATCTTCTGAATGGTGGGAATGGCCTATAACCAGAAGCGGCCTTCGTATGTGTGGTTGGGGCATGTCGGTAACGAAATATTTCTTGGTTGGGCATCCTCTAATCAACTGGTTTTCTACATTCTGTTTGCTCGTGAGTTTGATATACTTCAGTGTCAAGTTGTGGCGTTGGCAGCGTCAAAGGGATTACTATCCAAATGGGGTGTTCAGCGTCCAGTGGGATTCACTTATAGTGCAAGGAATATTGCCCATATTGGGGTGGATACTTCATTATTTGCCGTTTGTTGCAATGTCCAGGGTTACTTATGTCCATCACTACGCTCCAGCATTGTATTTTGCAATCTTTGTTACTGGATTTGTTGTGGAAAGAGTAGTCTATAACCACTTGAACAGAACGATTGCAAGAGGTTTCTACATTATCCTTTATTTGGCTATAATTCTTGGGTTTATATACTTGAAGGATCTTGCCTTTGGAATGGAGGGACCGTCGAATGCCTATCGTCACCTCAAGGTCCTCAGCACCTGGATGATCTAGATATACATGGTGGTGATCAATGGAGTTCCTGCACACATACCATGACAGAGTCCGATTTCGCACTAGAAAATTTACATCAGTAATATACACTTCTACGATCGTTTAGACACTTTTGTTTTTCAAGCTTCAGAGACTAAAAATATTAGAGACTACGAACATCAGAACGTAATGGAGAGCTACGAGAACGAGTACATTGAGGATGGAGAAGACTTAGAGCTTTCCCAACACCGACCCGAGACTGCCTCACAGAGCCAACCTGAGACACAAAACGTCGTTGATGAAGCCGAATTACTTGCCGCTCAGGCTGCTGCTGAGGAGGCCGCAGCGCAACAGCAGCACCAGCCAGGCGGTGCCTTTCACAACGTAGGTCAAGGTTTGACCGGAAGATATCGTGATATGATGATGCAGTACTGGCAAGAAACGATCAACTCGATCGAGCACGATGACCACGATTTCAAAAACCACCAGCTTCCGTTGGCCAGAATCAAAAAAGTGATGAAGACAGACGAAGATGTGAAAATGATCAGTGCTGAAGCACCTATTTTGTTTGCCAAAGGGTGCGATGTGTTCATAACGGAATTGACCATGAGAGCGTGGATACATGCCGAAGAGAATAAGAGAAGAACGTTGCAAAAATCTGATATAGCAGCTGCACTTACTAAGAGTGACATGTTTGACTTTTTAATCGATGTGGTTCCACGAGAAGAAGAAAAACCAAAAAAAGCAGCCTACATGAGTGCTGCCATGTCTCGACCCACTTACAGCACCAATTACTCACATCATCAGGTTCAACTTGCTCACCCTCTGCAAGAAGCTGTCAATGGTGACGCTTCGATCAAGAACGGAGCACAGCCCATTGAAGGCACTAGCAGTGAATTGCACGAGCAAGAAGTCAAGTCCGAAGAAATTGCACAAGAAGAACTGTATACTAATAATCACGAGGCTTCGAGAACCGGCTCACAAACTTTGGAGCAAGATGAAGGTTTTGGAGAGATACCGTGAAAATAAAAAATAGAGAGGAACTCAAAGTATATCACTGCATTTTGACAGCGAATTGACCCGCAAGTCATTTGAGCCACATTGTGGGGTTTTAGGTATGGCGTTAACTGGCCACGGCCGAAGCGGTTATCCTGCACAAAAACCATTGCTACCCCCGGCGAATGATATAAATTGCAAAGAATTGGTGCGAATATAAATTGAATGGAGGACTATGCTCAATTGTTTGAGAACCGGATTTATCAAACATAAAGTAGCTTATCGTTCTATCCCCAGATTCAATCTCAGCAAACATACACCTTCCAGAGTATCAGCAATGACATTGGTTACTATTTCGCAATCGTTAGATGAAGCTTATGTTAAGCATAAAATCATTCCGGACGTGGTTGACAAGTTCGACACCGAGGGATTGTTGACTATCGAGTACAATGGAAAAGATCAAGTGGCATTGGGAAACACATTGAAGGTTGCCGAAACCCAAGAAAGACCCACAATTCAATTCACGCTCAATTCTCTGGGCCAGGAGGAAGAAATGCTGGTGGCAGATAAAGACCGTTTCACGTTGATTTTGACCGACCCAGATGCACCATCTAACACTGACCATAAGTGGTCTGAGTATGCCCATTGGATTGTCACAGACTTGCCTTTGAATGCTACTGGCAAAGATGCCGAGTCGCTCAGCACAATTCTCGACTACAAGAAGGGCAAGGAAATCTTACCTTACGTTGGCCCTGCACCACCTGAGGGAACTGGTAAACATCGTTATGTTTTCCTACTTTACAAGCAGGACCCAGCAGCACTGCTCGCGGCACCCAAGGATAGACCAAACTGGGGCACTGGTGTCCCATCGTCTGGCGTTAGAGACTGGATCAAGAAAAACGGGGGTAAGCTGCAATTGTTGGGAGTGAACTTTTTTTACGCCCAGAATGAAAAGCAATGAACGTATATTATGAACGGTAATAGATACTGATACTACAAATTAGCCCCTTCTCTGCCGACTATAATCCCTAGGACTCACAACCAAACCCTTTCCTTTGTGTGCTCCTCTGTAAATCGTTTCTATGATATCAATAAGTTCCTGCTTTTCCGTTAGTCGAAAGTTGAGCTTATTATTATTTCCAGTTCCAAAATCACACATCATATGCTTATTTCGATAAAAAAACATCACTGTGCACGGATCATAGAGCTCATACATGGTGTTAAAATCGGGCACCTCATCAGTATCACATAAATATATAGCCGCAAAATTACGCACCCTCTCGGCCACCCCATATAATAGCTCATCCATTATCATACATTCCTTATCATTATCTTTTCCAAATCGTATAACAACAAGTCTTTCATCCTCTGAGAGAATAGCTTGGTCTACGTGCCAGCCGGTATGCAAATGCGGAAGAAAAACAGATCCCATGAATGCAAGTAGAAGAAAGAAGAGGAATATCGATGAGCGCGCAAACACCGCGCTTCGTGCGGCGGTGAGGGTTCCAAAATATTTTGCACCCACCACAAATACCAACATCATGCCTCCCGATCACCTTGATGGAAAGCCCACACCAGGAATCTTGACCACTTTTGACTTTCTACCGCCAGCTCAAAAAGCAACTTTCAACGTTCAGCTCGATATGCTACGGTCACAAAAAGACTTTCCACTCTCACGCAAATGGATAGTGTATTTTACGAAAAGGGGCAAGACAGCCATTACAGAACTCGAGCGAGTGTTCGCTTCCAAGGAGGACTATGTCCATGGATTTCGGGACCTTCAACAAAAATGGAGCCGAAATATCCAGATCGAACAAATCCATGTTATGAGAATGGGGTTCTACCCGAAACGCAAGTCAATGTTGTTCGAAACAGGAGGCACGATGGAAATCAAGGTTTCAAGTGAGGATTGGGGCAAGTTTGAAGCCATTGTGGCGGAAATGCTTGAAGACAAAAGTAAGTAATAATTCAAAGTGAATTTGACCAGTGCTAACTCAGTACCTGCTGCCGGCAGCTCATTGAAGAGAAAAGCGACCTATCACGTTCTAACAATCTGGTTTGCTGAAAACATCAATAAGAATATCCAAAATGGTATACTTCGAGCAATTAATGATTTTTCTTGCCATATAGTTTGGATTGAGCATGGCACTAGTAAGATTACGTATATTCAGTGAAATGCAAAATCTGAAATTTACATATAATCAAGTGAAAGACAAACGCTACCAGTCAGTTTCATCCCCATTACAACCTCCTTTACTGACTCACTTACTATCGATTCTTACTCGGTGCTACAAGCACTGTTAGAATATACATAATCAAGGCATGTTGAATATGCAGGTTCAAAGATGATCCCTAGCTATGTTTTACAATTTATCATTGGTGATTACATGTATTTCAGCAACCTTAACACAAAGAGATTTATTCATCGACTGTTTGGGCTCACAAGTCAGCAAGTATAACATTGATTACCACGATAACTGTATACACATGATCCTGTCAAGTTACGCTTTCTTGACTCATCAAAAGATAGGCAACTAAACCTATGTCTTCAAAGTGATCACATTACTTCCAATTTTCAACAGATTTATGGTCAAATAACAACACTAAAAGAACAGAAATGACGGACAACACAGAAAATTTGATAATAAATGACCGAAGGCTCTCTCGATATTAGGAATCGACATAACTCATCAACCGTTCATATTATACTGAATAAAGCTTCAGACATCTTTTTCTCTGTATATCAGATGAAGACAGAAGCTGTAAGGGAGCATAAGATATTCAGACCCTACAATTCACCAGACCCATAGTGACCCAAATCGGAATCAGTTCCAATAAACCTGTATATTGGCCCCAGAAATTCGAGTTTAAAATCTTCATTCTACAATCTTCACCATGACCACCGAAATTGATTTGGGCATTACTGCCGATATGCATGTCCATCTTCGGGACGGCAGAATGATGGAGCTTATAACGCCAACCGTCAGAGAAGGAGGTGTTTCCATTGCTTATGTGATGCCCAATTTGGTGCCTCCCATTACAACCTTAAAACAGGTTATTGATTACAAGAAAAAGTTGCAACAGTTAGCACCCAAGACCACATTTCTCATGTCTTTCTATCTCAGTAAAGAGCTCTCTCCCGAACTCATTCATGAGGCAGCAAAATTAGGTGCTATTCATGGAGTGAAATGCTACCCTGCTGGAGTCACTACCAACTCGTCTGCTGGTGTGGATCCCAATGACTTTACTCCATTTTACCCCATTTTCAAAGCGCTCGAGGAGGAAAATCTCGTATTGAATCTTCACGGAGAAAGACCACCCAGTAAAGATGACGGTGAAGATATTCACGTATTAAATGCTGAGCCACTCTTTTTACCAGCACTTCGAAAATTGCATGAAGACTTTCCACGACTCAAGATCATCTTGGAACACTGTACCACGAGGGCTGCCATTGAGACGATCGAGGATATAAACAAGAACTACAAAGAAGGTGATGACATCAAAGTTGCAGCAACGATTACTGCGCACCATCTTCTGCTCACTATTGATAACTGGGCAGGAAATCCCATCAATTTCTGCAAGCCGGTGGCCAAACTACCTGACGACAAGAGAGCATTAGTTGCAGCCGCTACTTCAGGAAAACCATATTTCTTTTTTGGATCGGATTCGGCACCTCATCCCATAGACGCAAAAGCTCGTCATGTCGGAGTATGTGCCGGAGTCTACACCCAGTCACACGCCATCTCCTACGTTGCCAGCATCTTTGAAAAACACCAGGCACTCGACAACATCAAAGGATTTGTGGCAGATTTTGGAAAAAAGTTCTACAAAATAGAGGAAAAAGATGTCGTAAACCACGACCACTGTGTGCTCGTTAAGCGAGAAATTACAGTGCCCCAAGTAATTGGTGCGGACGGTTTGAACGTTGTTCCATTCTTGGCGGGTGAAGCACTTCAGTGGTCTGTGCAGTGGAAGTAACACGTGGGTGGGCTTACCATGTGGGTAAATGATTCGAAGGTATAAGCATATTGGGCTATTGGTACCAGCCTTGGTGTATCCAGTGTCATTTTTGATGTTGACTCGAAATTTCAGTTTGATGAGATTTCTAGTGTTATCGCCTCCAGACCATTTGAGATACCAGATATTGAACACTGTACCAGTTTGAGGCGGTTTATCGTCATCTGTAATGGTTTCGGGGTCCACTTGGAGCCTAGCAGGTCGTTTTAGCATGGTTGATTGTAAAGTGAGATGCGAAAAAGCTGAGAAAGCTGCGAAGCTGCGAAATGGCTGCAACCAAGAACTATTTTTCATTCATTTCTTTCCTTTATTTTTATTTTCCCTAACTTTTACCTAACATACAAGCATTACTACATAACATTGAAGATGAAACTGAAACCAACGACTCCGGCAACAGCTGCAGCTTTCTTCCACGAACCACCTTGGTAGAGAGCATTACCACCAGAGGAAGATCCGGAAGAAGATGATCCAGAAGATTCAGAAGAAGAACCAGATGAACCAGAAGATCCAGATGATGCAGATGAATCAGATCCAGATCCAGATCCGGAAGATTCAGATCCGGAACCTTCCAGTGCGGACGAACCAGACTCGTCTGACATCATATCGGAACTAGAGTCTGGCATCATAGAAGACATTCCAGACATCGCAGACTCAGGCATCATAGAAGTCTTTGATTCAAGGGCAGATTTCGCACCAGAAGCCTCGCTCATGGCAGTCATAGCACCACTGGTGGCAGAAGCAGCACCAGATTTGGCAGAATTAGCAAGGCCAGTTGCTTCTGCACCAACACTTTTCACAGCGCTTGCAGCATCTCCTCCAGCTCCACCAATTGCACTTTGAGCGGCACCAGCAATAGACCCAGCGCCCGCAGCAAGAGAATTAGCGCCTCCAACGACATCAGATACAGCGTAGTTAATTGCGTTCAAACCCATTTCGATATTTTTTGATAATGATTAAATTGAAAATATCCTCTTTCTTATATACCTCGAGAAAATCGACCATATGCAAGGGTTCGCAATCATATGTGTCAATAACTTGCTGGAACCTGCCGCTGCAAGCAGCGTGTTTACCGTACCTACATGAGATTAACTACGTAATATCCTGCACATCCCCGCTTGTTCATGGCTGAGTAGCTACACCTGATTGTTTCGCACCAACGTTCACAATCTGTCACTGCCCTGAAATAGCATTGTGTAGGTCACGTGACTCAACGAAACAGATCGCTGGTATTTACTACCAGCAAAATAAGGTTTGATCGAGGAATACAATGCTTTCGGTGGAGTTTATGTTATCCCGAAGACCTGGTAGCCAAACGCTGACTCTTCTGTGTTGTTGATAACTTTTGATACCTCGTTTCAGACTGCCCTAGAATTACTCGTTTTGGAAAATTGCGATTCCGATTTCGCGATTCGGGCTTATGCAGGAACTACAACAAACAAGGCTTAGAATCGGAATGACCTGTGAAAATGAGTTGCAGGCTTAGAATAGTACAGTAAGATGCGTCACGCTGCTTATGGCTTCTCTATTTTCAAAAAGTGAAAATTTGACTCTGCCGTGGTGTTTGGTTGCATCCGCTGACTTTGCTGTGTGCCGTACCCTATGTACAGTCCTCGAAGTCGGTCCAGAGATACAGTCGCTTGCCCGAATCCCGTCGCGTGCGACTTCCGGATTAGGTATGCTGATCCGGCGCTATCTACAAATGTATAAAAGTGGTGATATGCCTCATCATCTTTAATGTGCGGTCCAAATTCAACATCTACCAGCTCTGGCAGCGGAAACAGTTGTTGTGGTGCGTCATGCAAATGCGGTAGCAGCTGCCTGTGTGCATCTTGTAACACCACAAAGTTGTAACTACATTTCATTTTGAAAAACATATACTCAATAAATATTCATTTCGATGCGCCCAAGCCGGACGCCCAGACCGGACTGTATGGTCCCAAGGAGGACGGCAAGCACGAGATGAAAGAGTTTAGAGTGAGTACCCAGCGCACGTGGGTAAATAGATTCGTAGCTGAATCTCGCATCGCAGCTGCCAATTACGACGCCTAAAGATGCGTCGTGGGAGACTAAACACTCACCCGACCTCAAAGTCAGGTAAGCCTGGCCGCGGACGTTGCATAAGAAGCAAAATTAACATCTCTGGGCGCACAGGGCCAAATACGAGCCATACGATGCTTTGCGACAACGCTTCTGGAGGCAATACCTCACCCAGTACGACACGGATGATACTTGTACCATCTCTTACACCGAGTTGACGACGATGCTCGACTCGCTTGGCTCAACACTGACCAGCTCAACTCTACACAGCTACTACGAGCGTTATCAAATGTCGTACGAAGAAGGAGAATTGACGTATGACCAGGTCATACAGTGTCTTGAAGAAGAAATCCAGAAACAGCGCAAGGAAAAACGTCGTTTGTCCGAGAGTACTGCCATTTCCGGTGTGGCGACGCCTGCAGGCTACCCCATGGCGCCCAGGCCAGCTCAAGAAGGGCTGGATTATGCGGGCCAATCAGCGGCACCGCCGGCTTCGGTCGATGCAGATGAACTGGCGAGACATATCCGAGCGAGCGCGCCCAGAGCCGATACAGATAGCGAAGGAAATGGGGACATTAATGTCAAACCTTTACCAAAGATCGATAATGTCAAGGGTAAACTCGGGGCAGAACAACATCTTGCCGTTGGTGGAGCGCCATCGCCCGACATGTCACCGGGTGAATCAGAAATCGACGATGGGCTGCAGGATTCATCGTCGCCCGGGGACACGGAACGAATCGTCAACATCAAAACGTGTCCCCTGTGCCACCGCCCGCGTCTTAACAAGAAATCAGAAGCGGATATCATTACGCATCTTGCGGTGTGCGCGTCTGCCGATTGGAGTCGTGTGGATAGAATCGTCGTGGGCAATTATGTCACGGCGTCTCAGGCTCAACGCAAGTTTCTGTCCAAAGTCTTGACAAAATTATCCTCGGGGGCATACTCGTTGGGAGCAAATTCGGCAAACATCATCGTACAGGATCGCGCGACGGGTCAGGTAGGTCGTCTCCTAACGTTTGGAAACTGAACCGAATGCTAAGCTCTTTTTGACTAACAGCTACAAGAGGAAAAGATGGCAGTAAGTGGGACAAAACAAATCGCTCCGATAACAGCTAATTCGTTCCTGCTGCTCAGGTATATGTTCGGCTGGGAATTCGAGTCCTGTACAAGGGCGCCAAGGGTAGAATGGAAGGTGCTAGAGGTAAGTCCTGCAAACGCGCCGTACCGACCAGCGGCTCAACGTTGGGTTCTTTGTAGCTCGTCGACTATTGAAATCAATGAGCGTTAAACAAGGAATCAAATACGATTCGCCAGAGTCGAAACTGGAAATCCCGACATTTATTGCTTTTCACAACCTAAACGTTGACGAGATCCTCGATCCCATCGACTCCTTCCGTAGGTGTTTAATATGTCCGGATAGTCGCTTAATATAGCTAATTACCTACATCTCTGTCCCCAGAAACATTCAACCAGTTCTTTTATCGGAAGCTCAGACCGGATGCACGACCTATCTCAGATCCCGAAGATCCTGGCCGTCTAGTGTCGTGTGCCGATTGCCGAATGATGGCATTCGAAAGTGTTAGCGAAGCCACGAGGATCTGGATCAAAGGCCGAGAGTTCAGTGTGGGCCGACTGCTTGGACCTGAATACAAGGATGTGATTCACAAGTTTGAGGGCGGGGCTCTCGGTGTCTTTAGGTGAGTGTGAGCCATACCATAGCCAACAACGATTACTGACGATTGTTTCCCGCTCGTTGCTAGACTGGCTCCGCAAGGTTAGTTCTCTCCAAGTCAAGTATCATTCGTCCAGATGCTAATGTATCCCGCCTAAACAGATTATCACCGTTTCCATTCTCCCGTTGAAGGCGTCATTGGCAAGAGTACGCTCATCGATGGACAATATTACACTGTAAACCCGCAAGCGATTCGGACGACATTGGACGTCTACGGCGAGAATGTTAGGAAGATTGTGCCAATTGAGAGCCCTCAATTTGGTACCGTGATGACTGTTTGGGTCGGCGCGATGAGTGAGTGATTTCCTGTCGGCATATGAAGCGGTCGCTAATTACGACTGTTGCTTTAACAGTGGTGGGGAGCATAGGCACCACCGTCAAGGAAGGCGAGTATGTCAAACGAGGAGACGAACTCGGCTGGTTTGCATTCGGTCAGTTCATGCCCTATACAGAGCCTATTATAGATCAAAAACTCACGAATGTTCCCCTCTTTCAGGCGGATCGACGATCGTATGCCTCTTTGAACAAGGAGCGCTCCAATGGGACGATGACCTGTTGCAGAACGGGCGTCAGAGTATCGAAACGCTCGTTAGGATGGGCATGGGCCTTGGCCGCGCCACGGGCCAGGCCATCAGTTTTGAGAGCAGTTCGAATCTGGAGTAGTTGCATAGTTGTACCCTGCGTGCTTCCCGGAGCCTTGGCTTTGATGGTCTCATCCTCAACAACTTGTTTCTTTCTCGAATGACATTGGCAACTGAAGCATTCTGTCGGATTAGTTGACCACAAGTCCGCTCCGGTCCGGTCAGTGATCGCGGCGCGCGGCGAAAGGTCCATTGTCGCAAACTGAACCTTACCAAGTCATGAGCAGCAGGGCTTGGTGGGGGAAATCAGTGTAGCACTAGTCTTTCATGACGGACATCCTTGACTTCTGCACCTCTTGCAATGTCAACTCAACAACATAGCACGCCAGGACCTTCTCGGACGGCCAAGCATACTGCGACAGCGACAGTCACAAGAAGTTGTGACCGGTGTAGAAAGAGAAAGGCACGCTGCGGTAAGCGAAGACATCGCTCAGTAACATCATCAGAAGTAAGGCTCACAGCCTGTATCCACAGTCGACGGCAATCCGTGCAAGTTGTGCGCCGAGGCGGGTTTGCAGTGCACGTATGATGCTCCGGTGTTGAAAAGAGGGCCTCGGCCAAAGTGTGTTCGGGTTGCAGCGATATTCTTCTTTGTACTGTCCAGCTAAACTTTGCACTCCCTTTTCAGGTCAGACAAGAGCGTGGAAAACCGGCTACGGAACCTCGAACAGATCATGGCTACGATGTCACGGGAATCTACTGATAAAGGAGTGACGCTGTCCGACGAACAGCTGGCTGGGATCTGGGCGGCTGCTCAGTGTAGTCCAGGAAGTGCGGGAGCGCAACCATCAGACCCTCCAACCGAGGGATCTGACAAGGAAGCAACACCGACTACCTACGCTGTAGAGGAGACACCTAGGCTTTGGCAGGGCCATGATACCAACAATTACGCGGATATGGGCGGAGAAATAGGAAACGGAGGATTGGTGGTAGATAGTCTAGGGTTGAATGGGCGAATTTCAGGGAATGGATCAAATTCAAGGGGCGCTACTGAGGGGGATATCGTCTTCGACACTCAATGGGCGACCCCTACAGCTGGTGCGGGACCATCTACACAGTCAATTCCGGCACCTTTCTTCAATCGGGAATACAGACATGGGAGCCAACACAGCCCCCCATTTTTCCAACCACCACAAGGTGAAGTTGGCAACACGGTGACATCGACTCAGTCTAGGCACAACTTGCTGTACCAGTAAGCATGTTTGTGGGTTCGTGCCTCGTCCTCGCGCTCACGCCTCAAATCCTGCGCATGTTCAGAGACGGACGAGGACAGACGAAATGGTTGGGCGCGTCGAGGTGCGTCTTCATGCTTGTAATGTGACCTGAAGTACGACCCGTCGTTGTTGATCATCAGATTTTGACTCCCTTACAGCGGAATGCCGCTCTTAGACCTTCTGAAAGAGCTCAACGTTGAAGCAGAGGTGGCCCCGAGGACGTACTCGTCTGCCGAGGACTGGATCTCAATGTCGACAGCATCCGGTCTCGGAGGTTACCCTTTCCTCTTCAGCTCGACCACCGAAGCATCCCTGCAAACATCCACCGAGGGTCAAACTCACTCGATTGGAAATGAAACGGTGCATCCAGACCTTGGATCGAATGACCTCTGGCCGCGCGTGACTGCCATTGCACCTCAGCTCTTGTTGGATAAGTGAGTGGATCTCATCGCTTGCTGCGCTCTTCCATGGTCCTAATCATCATCAAATCATAGCCTAGTTCAAGCGTACTTTACAACCAGTCACCTCCGTGAGTATGCTGCCTTTTTTATGGGTAGTGGAGCGACTGCTCATGCAGCACCTTGCGTTGATGTCAGTATGGCCCATCCTTCACGCCCCCCAATTCATGTCCCACTATATCGATCCTCAGCTCCGGCGTAATCCATCCTTCGTCGCATTAGTCATCTCTATGGCATGTCTCTCCTCTCGCTATATTGGAGATCTGGGGTGGGGTGTCTCTACTGAGATGGCTGCTCCTGTCGGTGTCCAATTGCTCGAACTATGCAAATCGATACTTGAAAAGGAAGCCGCAGATCGAGAAGACTTGGAAGTGGTGCAGGCGACTTTTAACTTGGCGGTGTATCTCGGCGGTACTTCAAAACCATATTCAAGCCTCATCCACCTCAGCAGGGCAATAACGTATGTTTTAATCTGTTTTCCATACCTTGAATGCTGTTGATGTACCTATCTTGTACTCTTGTCAGCATCTCCCTTCAGACGGGACTTCATCGACGAGTGAGCGACTGGGAATCTTTTTCACTGTGCGTGCTTTCACGGGAACCCGACCCTCGCGCTTTCACAAGGTTGAATCGAACATCCTAACCCCGCAGAATTGATACCGAAATACGTACCAGAACATTCTGGGCTCTGTACTGCCTGGGGGTGGAAGCGAGCGCCACATTTGGCGTCCCACCATTACTCCGGCTTGCGGACTGTGGTAAGTTGTGTGATCTTGCTCGAAGAGAAACTTCATTCACCCCGATATGCCATCCAGACGTTTCTGAGCCACTCCCCGTCGACGACGCGTACATAACGGAGACTAAGGGTGTTCAGCCGTGGCCTGTGGAAAGTCCGAGCGTAATGGCGGGTTTCGTAGCATCAATACGGCTCCATCTGGTGCTGGAGAGAGCGTGAGTACAGTTGAATCTGCTCCCTGCTAAATACTCAGTGAGTACTCACTCGCACTTCATTACCAGCGTCACTCGGATCAACGAGGTCTCGCGGGAAGACGGCCCCAGAACATCATTCCTCAAGATGGCTCTAGCGATTAGTCAACCGTCGAGCTATCTTCACGACGAGATCACCCTTACAGAGCAGTTTGCAACCGGTCTGCCTGGAGACTGGACATTCACCCCTTCCACCATCGCTCAAGAAGACAACGTGCACTTCTTCCGGAAAACCAGGGCATTCACTTTGCAGCATTTCATCCGATTACTCGTCGCAAGACATCGCTTCTTGACGCTCCTTTCGGGAAGCTCAGTGTCAACTCCGAACGGACAGCAGTCGGCAGAGGAACAAATGGTATTGCAGCAAGTCACTCAAGGTACGCGAACACAATGATCTGGTCCTTGAAATGCGGCTGACACTCTTAACCTTTCGCAGCCGCTCTCGGCATCATCGGGACGTATGCAACAATTCTAGCAAACGGTCGCCTTCGGCTGTTTGGCGCTCATGCGGTGAGATGAGGGAATTATCATTGATTAGTGAAGATCACAGCTTAATGCGCAAACCCTTACGACAGATCACTCAATTGTCGCAATCTGGAGCAGGTCTCGTCGGGGTGATTTTGCAAGTGCAGGGCAAACCTCGCCCGGATCAACAACACCTTCTAAGGCTCGCCATCCAAGGCTTGTCGTCCAGCATAGCATTGCTAAAGCATCTCGGTTTGAGGGTGAGAGGTGGCTCTGGCTAAGCATTCAGACATCTAGTACTGACTTGACTAATCTGCTCTTTTCGGTTTGTAGCGTCCAGCTGGAACGGTATCGGCCACAGTGTTGGAAGAGTTCTCAAGAGCCTGTCGATTACCCATCGTCGAGCCGCTACCCATGATGTCAGAATCATGGCAAGAAGGCCCTTCGCTTGACTCCCCAGTACCAATGCTGCGCCGGCTGCCACGGCGTATGTCAAGGAACAGTCACCGACACGAAGAGCAGGTTCAGCAGATCTCGTTCGATGAGCTATTACGGTCAACACTGGCCGGATAGGACAGTAGAGCACGTTGAACGGGGGCGCTGTCTTGGAGCTATACGAGATAGATCGAAATGGCGCCTAGTTGTATACAACGAAATGCATCACGACCACGACCCCAAATGTTCGGCAACGGCAAATGTTGCTGCCGTCTTTGCCTTGACATCCTCGACAGTGACACCCTCGGCCAGTTCCACAAGGGTCAACCCGCCCTCTTGTCGATTCACGTCGAACACACACAGATCTGTGATGATTCTGCTCACGCATCGCACCCCCGTTGCTGGCAAACTACATTCTTCCAGAACTTTTGGCCGTCCATTCTTATCCACATGATCCGTAACGACAATCACCTATCACACGCGTCCGCGGGGACGTCAGCAGGAAGGAACGGCGGTTCAATGAAAGACGACACATAACGCTCACCTTTGTCTCGTCTGGGTTTGACACTAGGTCCATCGCACCTCCCATTCCCTTAACGAGCTTGCCAGGGATCATGTAATTTGCCTACCAAGGTTATGTGATTAGTCTATTTGATTTCCCAGGCGAGATTCGTCCAGACGTACTAGGTCGCCATTGGCGCTGACTTCCATTGCACCCAAGATCGACACATCGACGTGTCCTCCACGAATCATGCCAAAGCTCTCCACGCTATCGAATACCGCGGCGCCAGGCAGAAGGGTAACAGTTTCCTTGCCCGCATTGATGATGTCGCTATGCAAGGGTTCAAGAGAATTCGATATCAGCAACGAAAGACAGCAGATGTATGTAGTAGTGTTTGCTCACGCATCCACCTCGTCCTTTGTTGGGTACGGTCCCATACCCAAGATCCCATTCTCCGACTGTAGCCACACGTTTGTGCCGGGAGGGAGAAAGCTCGCGGCAAGTACGGGCATGCCTACCCCTAGATTGCAATAGAACCCATCCTTCAACTCCTTCGCAGCTCGTCGGGCGATCTTCTCTCTCCTCAACCTTGCTGGATCCTTGATGGCGGAAGATGCCTCGTCGTCTTGCACGGAGGATGTCGTGGTCTCTTCTCGCAGTACAGTGATCTCGACTTGCTTTTCGACGGTGGCAGGAACGATTCGGTCAATGTAGATACCGGGCAAGTCGATGTCCATTGGTGCGATTTCCCCAACTTCTACAATGTGCTCGGCCTGTTCAAGACATGCGTCCGGTACTCAGTTTCGGATTCATGCGCGGCGGATTCAACTTGTTGGCTCACCTCGACAATTGCTAACTTTGCTGCACGGGCCATGAGGCCAGCGAAAGCCCTCGTCGTGTATCTTTGTTCGAGACCAGTATTAGTACAAGAGGTGGGAGATGCATGTGCGAATCAGTTACGCGACTAACCTGAAGACACAGTTCCCCGCCTTGTCCACCTTCCATGCCCTGATAATCGCGACATCGCCCTTGATGGCATCTTCAAGGAGATACCTCTTGCCCGCAAACTCTCTAACCTCTTTCGACTTGCCCTCTAAAACCACCGTCTGCTTCTCCCCATCCACTTTGGGAGACCAACGCCGTGGAATACCCCCAGTTTCGACGAAGGTTCCTGCTCCCGTGGGAGTGAAGACGGCGGGAACACCAGCCCCACCAGCTCGAAGGCGTTCGGCAATTGTTCCTTGTGGCGCGAGTTCGAGGGCGATCCTACCTGAGAGGTACGCATCCTGTAGCTTCTTGTTAGTTCCAACATAGGATAGGATCATGGTGGATATCTGGCCAGACTGGACCAAGGGAGCTGTTCAGAGTCAAATTACTGATGTTCAGAGTTTCATAAGGATTGATATTCCTCGTTCAACTCACACAGCCCACCCAGTCCCGAGTTTCCAGCATTGTTAGACACGACGGTCAAATCCTGAATCTTGCCGTTTTCCTGTATCGCGTTGATCAACGTCTGTGGCACTCCACAAAGACCAAAGCCTGACATGATTCTGGTGAGCGTGCGCAGCTCAAATAGAGTAGGAGCTCCAGTCACTCACCAGCACTTAACACCAAGCTCCCGCTGTTAATGTCCTTGACGGCTTCCTCCGCGGACGGCCAGATCTTGGTCGATTTGGGGACACGGATCGCACTGGATGTTGGTTGCTCCCTGGGACGGGGTGTCGTTTGCAATTGCTGGAATCTTGGTGTGCAGGAGAGAGCTCGTCTGCTGCCCGAGGCGAGCAGAGCTCGACCTTGGTGGACACATTGCGCACTACTGGGAACGGCCTGGAACAGCCTGCGACCGAGGTGTGTTGACATGTTGTTTGTTGTTGAGGATGCGACATGGCTTACGTGCAGCGGTGGGAGCAATGTGTCTAATTTATCATGCCAAAGGAGCAAGCTGAAGAAGTTGGTGAAGTACGAGGTGTCGCTCAGGCGGAGTCACGATTATGCCGGCGGATATCGTCGCTGTACTCTTTAAGTGCCGTTGGAGAAACTGCAAGCCGAGCAATCGGAGCTGCCCGGCTCGGTGCCCCAGATGTGCCGCGCTCGGACCTTTCAAATGAGACATAAGCCCGCTCATTGCCTTTCGACAACTCTCGCCTTGGGGCTATTTCAAGCAGCGTTTCAGGTACAGATTTGTTCGGCCAATAAACCTTGAATTTCGCCGTTCGGGATGCTGTAGCTGCTGTGGGGTCTCCAAATCGCTTAGGGGGCCCATGCGGCAGCTCCAGCGAATGAAAGCTAAGGCAGGGAACCGGTGCGGGGTGGAGGTCGACTCATATAAGCAAGATTTCTCCAACAACAGGGAGAGGAGACGTGCATCCCCCAACTTTCCAAAAATTCACTCGGCCCGCTCTACAAACCACAATGACAACCTCAATAGAATATCCCGACGAGAAGGGCACCGACTTGCAGCTCGAAAATCGAGAATCCTTCGAGGACGCAGACCGGACCGTGCTAGTCCTCCATGATGCTGCCTTGACTCGCAAGCTGCTATGGAAGCTGGACCTAAGGATCCTGCCGATGATGGCGGTCTTGTTTTTGTTCTCGTTCCTTGATAGGTGCGTAGCTGTACTTCTTTCCCTCGACTGGTGAACCCGTATCTGATAGCGCTTCACCGCAGAACCAACATCGGAAACGCCAAGATCCTGGGTCTCACCAAAGACCTGAAATTGTCAGGATCTCAGTACGCCAACTGTCTGGCCATCTTTTTTGCCTTTTACATCGCATCTGAAGGTGAGCCTTCCGTTGGGTCGCTTCTCCTGCAAACATTCGACTTACTCTTTCACCGCCAACAGTGCCGTCGAACCTCGTGCTCAAGCGGGTATCACCTCGAATCTGGCTTGCCTTGCTTACCTTCATTTGGGGAGTCATCGCCATGTGCATGGGCTTCGTTCATTCCTACGTAAGTCACCTTCCGCGAGTGCGTCGGTGAGATGTCCGACAGCAGTACTGACCTCCTACCTTCTTTTATGCCTCCCATAGACCGGCCTGATGGTCGTACGAGCTTTCCTCGGAGCGGCAGAAGGCGGTCTACTTCCGGGCATCGTTCTGTACTTGAGTATGTGCTACAAGCGAAGTGAAATGGCACTGCGCCTTGGTTTAATCTATTCAAGTGCTAGTCTGTCTGGAGCGTGAGTACATAGACTCACAACCTGCTTCGCAAGCTGTAGAACTGACCATGTACATTTTACAATTGGAACAGTTTCGGAGGCCTCCTCGCAACGGGTCTCAACAGACTGAATGGAAGTGGACATCTTCCAGGCACCAGCCAGACCATTCACGGATGGCGGTGGATCTTCATCGTCGAAGGCTTGATGACCGCGGCGGTCGGAGTCCTCGCGTACATCGTTCTTCCCGGCTCCTTGGACAAGGCTTCATTCTTGACGGAAGAGGAGAGGCTATTGGTGGTGGACAGACTGCAGAGGGATAAGCCTTCGGGATCTTTGGGAGCAGATGCGGAGAGGTTCTCCTGGACGCAAGTCAACCGCGCGATATTTAGCATTCAGGTGAGAGAACGCTCCGTAGCCCTGTTCAGTGCGCGCCGTGGCCTAACAGTGTGCTCCCACCTCTTCATAGACCTGGCTCTCCGCCTCTGCCTACTTCTGCATCCTGACCGCCCTCTACTCTTTCGGTCTCTTCGTCCCTACTATGTAAGCCTCCCATGAAATGCTCGGTGTTTGTCAACTAGGTGGCTGATATACGTGGCTTCTATCCAGCATCAATGGCCTTGGCTATACCGCCGTCCGAGCCCAGCTGTTTTCCGTACCCCCATACGCTGTAGCCGCTGCATTAACTGGTACGCGTCTCTTCGTCTGCTGAGGCGTCGAGGACGAAATCTCACAGCCGTTCTTTTTGTTACTTGTCAGTCCTGGCAGCCTTCGTCTCGGATCGTTACAAGATCAGAGGACCCGTTATGCTTTGCTTCCTTCCGCTGTCAATCATCGGTTACGCAATCATCAGAACGACCAAAGGGAACAGCGTTAAATACGGCGCGCTCTTCCTTATGGCCTCGGGGCTGTATCCATCTGGTGAGTGTTGGCAGCATCGAGGGGAACTTTTTGCCATTCGACAGCTTGCTGACCATCCTCCGAACCTACAGTGCCACCCGTGCTCGTCTGGCTGTCCAACAACTCGGGACCGCACTACAAGCGAGCAACAGCGGTGGGTCTGCAACTAGCCATCGCCAACTGCGGCGGATTCCCCGCGACGTTCATCTACCCTGCCAAGCAATCTCCGGCCTACATAGAGGGCCACACGATCGTCATGGGCCTGCTGTGCGCCAGTTGGTGCTTGGTGGCGCTTAACTGTGCGTACTGTCATTATCAAAACAAACAGAAAGAGGCTGGCAAGATGGAAAAGTATCGGGGGATGGGAGACGACAGGGACCCAGATTTCAAGTACATCATCTAAGGGAAACAGGGAGTCCGTTTGCAAGAGGAACTTACCGTTTGAATCGAGTGATATCTGGTTGTCATGTGTTGCGCTTATGTCGGTTGTATAGATAATATATTCAGATGCAAAATCCGATTTCATTAGAACTGTTGGATTGCCTTTCGGTAACGTTGATACTCAGATATGGAAGGGAGAGAGAAGTTGTGCGGTTCATTCGACTTTGTATGGCGCGAGCTCCTCGATTCTAACTTTTCCATTGCCCAGCAAGTAGTAGAAGCAGGTGAGTAATGTTTCGTCATTGTGAAGTTGGGATACATACCCAGATGAAAGCGCTTTGGTCAAAGCTAGTCTACTCGTTCTCTCCGTTTTGTAGTAGCCGAAGGGTGAGATTCCGTTCCTACCAGCAGGTCGCCTTATACCCAGGCATGAGTCTCCTCGTCGTGCTAAACTGAGCGGAGAAGTGAGCGAAGTCAAAGTGCAACGCAGTCGCCGTTAAAAATGAAGTGCCGGCAGAACTGGTAGCCTTGGTGCGATAAAAAGTGTGTGCACGTTAATGCGAGACAACTGACAGGCACTAAGCCTACTACGTTCGGAATACGGTGCTCTGCTCACGAGCCATATACGATGGTTAAAGTGTACATCCCGATGAGTCACCCCTTTGAAATGCGCAACAAGGAATCTGTAGGATATGTAGTGAGGCCGCAAATGCAGTAATGCATGAATCGCATCAACAAGATTATAATATCTGATACATCATGATCCGTTTCGATCTGGCCATCGTGCTTGATCTACAGTTTGGCCTTTGCCGCCGGTGGCCCAGCGAAGGACGAAACACCTCCAGCGACCGTCTCGACAATGTCATCGACACTGCGCAGAACCCACTGGGCGCCTTCATCACTTGTTAGCCACTCCTGGCCATCAAGTCTTGCCTCCCCTTCGGCCCCACCTCCTTCTAGCAAGCTCTTCTTGAGCCCGAACACATGCGAGGTAACCTGTGGCCCGACGCCTTGCTGCGCTCTCAGGCAGCTCATGGCCACCACCGACGTAAGGACTCGCCCGATTTTCGCATGGGACGGGAAAGGCGGAACTTCCGATATCGATGGGTCTGAAAGCAACGCCCCGTAATGAGAATTGAGGATGTGGACGGGAAGATCCGGATGCGAGTCGGACAGTTTGGCGAGTAGCTTGGCAGAGTGCGGATCGTAGATCGCATTCCAGAGAGTATGGGCCCGGGACGAGATAGATTCGATGTTGGCCGGGGTTGGTCGTCTTTGAGAGGGGAAAATTCAACAAATGAATACATGCTCAGTCCAGAGAGCGACTCTACATGACTCACCTGGTCGCCTGTGTACTAAGGTGTGCGATGACATCGTCTCCAAGCCTAGCGCGTAAAGCCCCAAGATTATTGATAGTCTAAATTGACAGACAGCGAGTAAGAGACTATGTGCTTGACTGTGCCATCGTGAAAAGTTTTTACCCTAGGGATCTGCGAGCAAGGCAATATATGAGGTTATAGCACATCAGCTCAAGGTAAAGCAGGCGATGTTGTATCTCGTTTAAGCTTACCCCTGAGAAGCTGATACATTTCAATCCCGTCTCCCGCATGATCTAGGTGTCAGAGCTTCACATTAGCCTCGTTCAAGTGTATTGGGCAGATGAGGAACGGTAACTCACAGCTGCCACCCCAGCCTTGTCTTTGCTATCCGTCATTTTTTCCGTCGCAAAGTCATACAGATCACACAGGGCGGCAGGAGAATTGATGGTGACAAGGGACGCAGTCGAAAGGCACAACCAGCTGGGAAGACCAAGTCCATGCTCTTGACCATCCGAGGATATCCTGCTGAACAAGGCGCTGGAGACTGACTTGGAAGGTGCGGGAAGGGCGGCGCCTCGAGCGTGAGGAGCCGAGATGAGGGCTTTCAAGGCGGGAGAGAGTTTCGTGGCTGCGGCAGACATGGTTTGTTACGAGTGATTTGCTGACTGGTAGGGAATGACATGCTGGGGACGAAGTGTCAAGACCATAAGTATGCTGACTACTTTATTTGTGGGTTGAATTGGTACTGTTGAACGCACTACTGTATTGGACGTCAAGACGGGGAAACTAGCTGAGATGAGTAGCCGCGGAGAAACTCCAAGCGATCGGCGCTCGGGCGGACAGATGTTCGGATTTTCCGTGTCAAAGGAATTGTGGTCGCGTCCTGAGCATTCCCCAGTTGCGCCGTCGGAAAACTGTCAACCCGGGCCATCGCATGCTGGTACGGTAGCTGTTCATTCTTTGCAGGAGAGTCTTTGGTTATGGCGCAAACGAACAATCTAAGCAAGCAGGGACGCGTAGTAGTGGGCGCGAATGGACTTTAAAGGATGTTGCGACCAAGTGAGACACGACAGCTGGTCCTGCTTCCATTCGACACCACCCGCCCAACATGCCAGCCTCTACTACCCCTTTTTATTTCGGGTGAGTTTTAACATTGTCGCACATAGTAGAGCCTGCTGACCCAACCAGATGGGCCTGTGCAACGCAGAGGGATGTCGGCAGCCGCGGCTAGCCTGTTCAGTGAGTTGCAAGAGAGGGTATTAATTCAAGCTCGAATCTCATAAGAACCATTGTCATCCAGCCCATCCGATAGACCAACAAAAATAGTAAGTGACAAGAGAGTGCGCCTGGACGTGTACCTGAAAAAAACGCTCATTCGATTCACCTCCAGCCGCCTTCAAGTCCAGACTTCCAAGGACGGCATGCTTCAAACTATCATTCGATCGGCGAGAACAACAGGAGTGGTATCTCTCTGGAATGGAGCTTCGGCGTCTGTTCTTAGACAACTCACATATAGCACAACCAGGTTCGCCATGTATGAGGTCATGCAGACTGGATGGAGGAGGTTTATTGGGCCTGAGAAGGGACCGCTAGGGATCGCGGCTTTGACTGTGTGCGCAGGGGTATCAGGTGGATTGGGCGGAATGGTTGGAAACCCAATAGAGGTGAGAAAGCTTGAAGGTCGCACCGGCACCGAAGGACTCAGGCGACTGATACGGATCTACTTGTCTCTACGGGTTTCTCAGATCGTCCTTGTGCGAATGTGTGCCGACGGAGTCAAGGCCCCTGCTGAGCGATTTCGCTATGCGAATGTCTTTCAAGGACTGTTCCGGGCTGTCAAAGAGGAGGGTGTGCATTCGCTGTACCGAGGCTTGGGACCGAACGTAATGAGGAGCGTCGTAATGAGTGAGTATCAGACGATGTGGTGACTTGCCTTGTTCTGAAACGTCATTCATACCGACCTTAGACATCTCTCAACTGGCTGCTTATGACACGATAAAGTCGTCGCTGCTGGCCACGCCTTCTCTTCTCCTGAAAGATGATGTCAAAACACATCTCCTGGCGGGCATCTTGGCAGGAACCATAGCCACGACGGCAGCCGCGCCATTCGACGTGCTGAAGAGCAGGATTCAGAGCAGCTCAGGCAAGACGGTGAGTACTCGTTGTTGTTGTGGGAGTCGTAACGCTAGTTGCATGCTTATCGTATGTCCATTGCAGGATATGCTTTCCATCATACGGACCGGATTGAAGACCGATGGCCCCCTGTTCCTCATGAAGGGCTGGACACCAGCATGGATGCGGTTAACGTACGTCCAGTTCAGCGCACGAATATCCTCCGCAGTAGGTTGGCTAACACTTGCCCGTGCTTGTAGACCAAATACAATCTTGATGTTTGTATTCTTTGAGCAAATGAAGGTCCAGTATCAGAAATTATAAGGAATCGTAATTATTAACTGTTACACAGTTCCGCACGGTGTTAGCGTCCCCGTCGCTACGGGTGATGCAAATGTTGATGTTGCATTAGCTGAAGCAGGGCAGTACCTTGAGCTCGGTAGGAGTCCTGATAAGCTGCAATCAAGCAAAATCGAGGGGTTCGCATTGTAAATATTGTACGATGATGAGATGGTATTTATAACTAAGGTACTACCATAACGTACAAAGAATGGCTAGTCAACCAAGGACTGGTTCGATACCGTAGCCAGGTCCCAGCTTAAGCCGTGAATGGAGCGCTTTCCTTGATATAGGGAATACCAGTCAACTTGTAAGCTCTTTCGTTTCAAACCGGCTCCTTCATGTGTCTGTCCCGCTTGGGACCATGGTGTTCTCCGTTTCGCCTGGCTCCGTTGCTTAGAAGGTGAATGCGGTTTACTTAGGAAAAGTCACATTGACGGCATCGAGCGACACAAGGAGATATTAGGTGCCGTAAACCTTTTCGAACGCATTGATGATGCCGGGCTCGCTAGATCGAGAATCACGAATGAGCTCTAGCAACAAGATATGGATCGGGAGGGAAGTACCTTCGGATCTGCCAGACGAAGTGCTCGTGCGGGACGGCGTAGTTCATGCACATTCATTGCTCGCTGATCAATGGCATAATGTCAATGGTCACCGTAGAAGGGTCTCCACGCTTATAGCCCATTTCACCACGACAAAGGTCATTCAGCGTGTTGGGTGAGTGTTGCTCAGTTCATACAGCGCACCTGCAAGCTCTCTAGCCATTCATGCATTTCATCCACATAGTGTGCAGCACGCTCCTTGGGGATGGCACCCTTGATGACGGCGTAGCCGTTCTTAATGAGATCATCTTGCCAGTCTCCAAAGTATCCATCTGACCCATCGAGGCGGAGCCTGAGAATGGGCTGCTGCTAGGAGGTGGTGGTGGTGGCGGTAGTGATGCGGGTTGGATGTATATTGAACCATGTGTTCTGATGGTTTTTTTGTTGTCGAGTGATGCTTCATTGCAAAAACGGTCTTCTTGCTTGTATCCTGATATCCTCCGGGAACCTTGAGTCCCGTTGCGAAAGATCATGTCGCATTGCCGACGACATCCCTGCAGAAAACTAAGATCCAGAGCATGATGTAATTGAGTTGTGGAAGACAACTTCTCCAGGGGCGTTATTCACCAGCCTGTGAGCGAGCGGATTGCTGCGGAGCTGTTCACCGTAAAATCCAAACTTATCTTTGCAGAACACGCGAGACAAGGGTGAGTCACGTTACAGATACGGAAACAAGTTCGAGCTCGGACCCTCCGTCTCCGTGTAACTCTTCGTGCCTCGCAAATGCGGCGGTAGATGCGGATACAACTCCAATCGATCCCAGTCAAACCGTCGGCCTCGTTAGGAGGGGCTCCTTGGCCTTGTCGGCTCTTCCATATGCCAACTAGACCATGATTCATGCGCCACCTTCGACACGGAGATCCCAAATGCGTCCCTCCGCTCTATGTAGCGATGGTGACAGATCTCCCCTAAGCGCAGCAGGAATAGCTCACGAACTCACTTCTTCCTAGAACGCTCTATTGCCTTGACCTGAATATAAATCCCAGCTTTTATGGCTTAACCGCCATTTATCGTTTGGCACTTGTTTCTCATTCCCTACACATCTTGGATACGCCTCGCGGCGCTTGCTACCTCAACACCTTCGCTCGTCAACGACTCACAGCAAACTACGCTCGACAATGCCACCGCCAGCGAAGCCTCCTCATTCGCCGGATATGTTTGAAGATCTGGAGAAAAAAGGCTTTCCGGATCAACACCTCGAAGTAGTCGAAGGTGAAGGTACGCGTCAGAACCACGTAGAAGGCAACGTCTTATTGCTGGATGCAGAAGGTAGAATCCGTTTGGTGCCCACCCCGACGTAAGTTGATGCCATGAAAGACTGAACAGAATTCACAATGCTAAACTTTTTCCGACCGTAGAGACTCGCCTCGGGACCCTCTCAACCTTGGAAAATGGAGGAAGGCGGGAATTCTGCTTACGGTTGCTTGGTTTTCCACCATGGCGCTTTCAGTTGTCGGTGGTTTTGGCTCGCTCGCTCCGTCCTTCTTCGGACTCTATGGCAAACGTAAGCTCAACAATCCATGAACATAAGATGTTATGCCATTACGTATATGCTAAACCTAACTTGAAACAGAGGGAGTTGGACCGGATAAAATTGCTCGTCTTCTCACCTGGCCTTCGCTATTCACCGGTCTGGGCAACTTTGTATTCCTCCCTCTCGCTCTTGTTATTGGAAGGCAGGTGGATTCGTTATCCTATCGGCATGAAATTAGCTGACCTGCCTCATGCTGCTTTTCCAGACGACCAGTTTTTCTCGTTGCCTCTTTGCTCCTGCTTGCTTCTTCTATCTGGGCTGCCAAATCCGGCGCGTCATTCGAATCCCATCTTGCTGCGCGACTTGTACTTGGCATTGCGGGAGGAGCGACAGAATCTCTCTTGCCACTCATCCTGACCGACATGAGTTTTACGCATGAAAGGTCGCTCTATTTCGGAGCTTATTGGGTGGTGAGTAGCAACGACTATCCTGTGGCGGTACTGTCCCTAATGATTTCGACTGCAGGCTCAAAGCATCTTCACGGCTATTCTCAACTCAGCCTCTACTTACGAAGCCGTGTATCTTGATTGGACGTGGTACTACTGGGTGCGTTGAATGTCATTCGCCGCCCGTACAAGCGCGCACTGACGATCATCCGGCTGCTAGATCTTTGCGATCCTTGCCGCCATCGGAACCGTCATGGTCATTCTCATTTGTCCTGAGACAAAATTCTCCCGTCCGGCTTTCGCAATAGATGGCCAGTTGACCAAAGTCGACGAATACGGCAATCTGGTCGTGCTGTCAGATGAGGAAGCCAAAGCCGTCAACATCGCCGGGGCAGAAAACAGACTCAAAGTGGATGAAGAAGATTTTTCTGAGGAATACACCTTTGTGAACAGCCTTTCACTCATGCAACCCGTCGACAAGTCAGCCGTTCGCGTCGCTCTCATGTCCTACTGGCAGATGCTAGTCGCATTGACGAATCCGGCCATCATCTGGGCCCTCGGTGCTGCCTCTGCCATTCTGGCAGTGACGATTGCGCAATCTTTAAGCTTTGGCAGTATTCTGGGACAAGCCTATCATTGGAAGACCCAAAACATAGGCCTCAATTATCTGGGCGCTTTACCTGCAGCTGGTTTGGCTTTCTTGACTTGCGGCTGGGGAGGTGACAAGCTCAACCTGTGGTTTGCAAAAAGGAATGGTGGAATTCACTTGCCGGAACACAGAGTTCGTTACGCCCTCACAGCGATTTGCAGATTGTGGCTGATGATTAGACTTTCGTTTCGCCTTCTTAGCTACCAAGTTTGATCTTACCGGTTGTTACCGGTATCGGCATGTTCTTGATGTACGGTTACTGTGCGCAATCTGCGCCAAGCACTCACTGGTTCAGCATCGTATTCAGCAATAACTTTGCGACTTACGTTTTCATTTGTGTTCTGATCAACGGCACTACGTAGTAAGTTTCTATTTAATTTTAAGTACAGCCCGTCCATGACCCGTCTGACAATCATCAGCTGACTTTTGCAGCGCGGTCGAAGCCATGACGCACAACGCGGGCGCTGCTCTGGTCATGGTAGTCGGAGGAAAGAACCTGATCTCTTTCGGTATTGCGGACGCCATCGTCCCCTTGTCGAACGAAGGGCGATACCGAGAATTGATGCAAATCTTGACAGGGGTGTTTGGCGGGTGGATGTTGCTTGGTGTTCCTTTGTATTTCTTGATGCCTCGGTACAGGCAGTACTTGGCAAACAAAAAGGGGTCAAGGTGATAGTGGTGTGTCCAAAGTTGCAGGGATGGTATGGCTCATTTGTATCGGGCAATTTTGGGATTATAGCTTATGTAGTGCGCATTTATACCGACTGTTTACCATACAACCGAATTGCTGGCAAAATCAGTCAGTGACGCAGAATCGCCCATACCTATGCACGCAACGCTGAAAGGGTTTGGGGAATGAAATCCAGCGCCTCACATGACGAGCTAATGTTGTAAAGGTGAATCAAACAACTCACTGGCGGCACTGGCGGTTATTCATATAGCACTACGGACCAAAACGACAACTGGAATTGCAGGAAGTTTTCGCATCGGTGGCTCAGCTTCCGAGCTTCTTCAAGTAGTTCGCCCACACCTTTTTCATTTCGATCCGATAACTCCTCGTCCGCCGCTGTTGCGGTCACTATTCAGTTTTCGCGCTATTATTGTACCGAACATGCGGCAGCAACTTAGATATCTCTTCATAGACCGACTCCGCATCGTGTTTGCCGCTCGTTTGTCCCTCCTTCTCAAATGGATGGGTACGGATCCGGCACTTCCAGAAGACGGATGGCTTTGCAGGAACAAACCGTGGTAGTAGGTAGCAGTGATGTCAGGGTCAAACCTCACGCGTCCGTGGAGCTCCGCGATTCCGGTTGCGATCCAGATGCCCCAGGAGCCATAACGGACCTCTAAAAAGAAGAGCGGCATAGGAACTTGTGAATGATACTTAAATCAGAAAGCTGATATGGTGGGATCTATGGTGAGTAGGTCATCTGAAAAGTGCTACGCCTCCTCGAGACTTACAGCAATGGGTTTCCATTTACTGTTAACCTTAGCGTGCATTACTTTCGCGCTTCTCCAAACACCTCAGGTATCGGCGACACGACAGGACACTCAGTACAGACCTTTAGGCTTCAGCTATGCCACCTCCAACATCTCTCATTTCAGATATGACGAGAAAACGGATGTTCAACTTTCACCAGAGAACCCAATATCCACTTGCGAGTTCCTCCTTATGCTCCTTCGTCGATCCCACAAGGTTAACCTTCTGCCGAAATTATAGTCGATTATGGCGCCATCGTTTCCGGGTTTCCAACGTTTCAGATTTCTACAGCTGAAGGAGATTATGTCGAAGTCGAAGTCAAGTATAGCGAAGGCTTTTCGTGAGCCATCTATCCCTCGGTCCACCGGGTTCCTGTGGCTCATCTACCAATCCACAGCGGCTTGACCTTGCCATTCGGAGACGGTCCTTATATGTTCACCAATCAGCTTGCCAGTAACTTCCGTACCGAGAGGATCAATGTGACGGATGTCAAGCTGAACCAAGGTTCAATATTCGAGTCGTTTTTTATTCAGGGGTCGCAACGATGGCAGAGTATCCGGCTGACGCAGGGAAGCCAGCTCACCTTGCGCGAGGTAGGATTCCGACCAACTTCGGGCACAACCGCCAAGCAAGACGCTGTAGGAGTGAGTGGCATGGACATGACATCCTCCGTAATCGAGCAATGAGTTAACCGCATCTCTACTGCGATACAGAATGCCACCGTTGCCGATACGCGAAGCAGTTTCAAATGCAGTAATGACATGTATAATCGGATATGGGCACTTGGGCCTAAGTCGCTGCAACACGCTTGCGTTCGAGCCAACACGCAGCCGTCGACATGGACTGTAGACACGGAGAACCCCACCAATGGCGTGTTCATACGGGGACAACGCGCTGCTCGGTCCGCCAACCTCACTGGAGCCCTTCCGACAGACTATACATTTAGCTTTGAAACAAAGATAACTCGGGGAGGTTTTGGTTTCCAATTGGACGCCGGGATTGGTGGTTCAGGGCCGTTATGTAAGCTCGTTATTCCTTAGTTTCCAGCTTTTCACCGCGTTTATCGTGTTTTCGTTTGACGGTAGTCTATGTTGTCAGCAATCTTCCGAACGCGACCACCTTTAGTACCTGGAACCGCACCTTATTGCCTCCAAATTCCTTGGTCCTTGGCGCAGGATTTGCCATCGTCAATCAAACAACTCTGCCGGGCTATCTATATGATAAAATCCCCCTGAAAGATGTATGTGTTGTCTAGCCCGATCGATGATGATCTTCCGTCAACTTCGTTTTTCCCTGAACTGAGGTTTTTTCTACTAGATACCGGAAGGAGAATGGCTGAACGTCTCCGCAAGATCTGAGTCGGCCAACATCTATACTATTTCCATAAATGATCGGCAAGTGGCCAGTATCAACTACACATCCTACGGTTATCTACCAGGCCCTTCCCCATTTTATCTTGGTCCTACTTCCGTAGGCATCGGAGGATGGCAAGATCAGGACGCATTCTATCGTAATTTGAGGGTAACCTTACCCAACGGTACCATCGTATACCAGAATGCAATGAACGATGAGGATATTCTGGGCGAGTATGGCGTTTTGCAGAATCCCTTCAGGTAAATCTTCCTTCTCGCAATCTCCGAATGGACGCGCTGATCTCAGTGTTCGTATGGTGTTCACCCTACAGCCAATGTGTAAGTTTCGGCTACGCAGCTCCTGCCGTCCGACCCACAGACTAATAAGATCAATATCGTCCGCGCTCGATGCTTTAGCTGGATGGACCGAAGCGCGACAGGTATGCAGTCTTCGACTTCGACCTTTAGTTGCGTCGCTGAATTTTACTTGTGGTCTAGACTTGTTTGGCTCGGAGACTTCTATATCGGAGCAACTTCGCTTGCTGTATCCACAGCCGACTATGAAGTTTACCGTGGTACACTCGAATCGTCTCTTGAACATGCGTCGCCTGCTGGAGCTGTTGGCATCTCCAATCCGATGGGCATCAATGACAAGTATGCGCAAGCTTACGTCTCCACAGGGTCGCTTATCTTGTCGGACTATCAGCTGGATTTCTTGAACAGCGTATCCCTGTATGTCGAGTCGTAAGTGAGCCTTTCGAGTTTGGGAATCTTCCTGCACTGAAGACCCAAGATGCTCTAGTACAGCGGATGTTGATTGGCTGCAAAGCCATTGGAGCGCGATCCAGAAGCAGATCCAGTTCTCCTCCTCTTTCGTCAACCCGGAGACGCAATTATGGGCCCCTCTTAACGTCTTTAAGGGAGCACCGAATGGTACGGCTCCGTCATCTCAATTTGTCTGGACACTTCAGAAAATGGCAATATTGGCAAACTTGCTTGGTGATTCAGACTCATCTGAGATCTACAGACAACAAGCTAATGCGACATCACAAGCTATCAACCGGTACCTTTGGAACACCACTAAGGGAGTGTATCAAGTCTCGTTGACTGACGGCAATTACTCGTATATAGATAGTAAGTGTCGTTTCAGGGTAAGGTAGGTATTTACTGACATATGGCCCACATGAAATAGTGGCTATGTCAATCATCGCAGGAGTCAGCACGGGAAACCAGACAACTTCTCAGCTTAGTCGACTGGGCAGCTTGACTTACGGTCCCGGTTACCTGCAAGACAGTTCTGTCATTGGAAGCAACGAGACGACACTTGCACCATATTTGTCGGGCTACTTGCTTGAAGCTCTTGGAATAGCTTGCAGGGGCAAAGAGATGTCTTTCCTTCTTGATAACCTTTGGACCTTGATGGCGCAACCTGGAGAAGACTATTCAGGCGGTGCCTGGGAATACGTGGTGAGCTCACACCTCAAAATGTGAAAGAAAGCCAACGTTGAAATTCCCTCATCGTTCATTCAGTTCCCTGACGGCAAACCTGGCCTTTCAGTCTTCACTTCACTTGCCCACCCCTGGGGATCAGGAGCTACAGCTGCCCTTACACGATACGCACTTGGCCTTCGGCCGACTGCCATTGGTTACAGCGAATGGACATTCGCCCCTGTTGAACTCGGTCTAACGCATGCCAGCGGCGCCATTGAAACCCCTCAAGGATATATCAACGCTTCCTGGATCATGGAACATGGCAAACTCGTGATGACCGTTGATGCACCTGCTGGGACTTCGGGTTTGGTAGTACCTCACAAGTCGGGTACGTACAACGTAGGAGGAAAGAAAGGGCAAATTGGACAGTTGGTGGTCAAAGGGGGCTCCACGGTGGTAATTAGGCAAGAATAAGAGTAGCAAGCTCGCGTTTTGACCTTCTCAATCAGAAGTTGTGAACGACTGCCATAGTGACACTGCCTAAAGAATCTCCTACATTCAAGAATGGGACCACGGAAACGTGATGTCTCCAAGCAAGACCTTATTGTCTAAATGCACGAGAACTGGAAGTTTCACTCGATGATAATAGCGACATCTACGGTCCACTGTTTCCGAAGTCGTTGATTGGTGGCCAGATGTTCGTCGAGTCGGGCCACTGAGCCAAACCATAGCGGAAAAATTCAAGCAAGTTTGCGTCTTCGGTTTGAAAGCTCGAGTCGATCAAGCCGGGGTCGAATGGTAGTTGGGACATGGCAGCCTGTGGAGTTGCGACGAAAGGCGGTATATCTGGACGGAGCTCCATGTCGACGGCTCCTCCAGGAAAGTGTAAGGCATCCGTGCTTTCCGCCCATCCATGAGCAGATGATTGCCCATCGGCTGAATGAATTGCGGGTTGTATGAGAATGCTAGCTTGAGTGACACCCGGGGATACTGGAGTGATCTGCTGCAAAGCGAAGTTGTTATTTCCGTCAAATACCATTAGAGATGAAGTCGAGTATGCGACT
Source organism: Naganishia cerealis (assembly GCA_030039265.1). Lineage (NCBI taxonomy): Eukaryota > Fungi > Basidiomycota > Tremellomycetes > Filobasidiales > Filobasidiaceae > Naganishia > Naganishia cerealis. Next base: position 50,104 of record JASBWR010000131.1, on the reverse strand, counting down.
ACAACCTACTTCGTTCCAGCGAAATGGCCGTTGAGTATTGTAGGGAACGTTCTCAGCTGTCTCTGCTGGCCCTTTGCGTTTGCGGGAAATGCTGACTGCTGGTTCTTTCGGAGCACCCTGTTTGTTTGCCAGTTCGTCCTCTGTGAAGCAGAACAGTCCAGTTGACATCAAGTTATCGATCACAGGCCTGTATCCTACTTGCCTAAAAGCTGTTCAAGTGTCGTGGCAGAAGCGATGAGACTATCGCAGCCGGATTGCAACCTGCTCGACAAGTCGTGTTAGTGGATCTCCTTTTCTTCCAAGGACCTGCATACGCGTACTTCAAAGCCGCAAGACAATGGCGCAATTCCGTCAAGTTTTCCGCTACTCCATGATGGCAAAATCCGATGAAGAGCGCGATGGTCGCTGTCAAAAGACCATAATTCATAGGCCTAAATGCACACTATTCAGTATTTTAATAGTCAACGATACGGGTAATGCTTACCAATATCTCAAAGGAATGTTGGCTCTATCCCTCTTGTTCAGGTGTTTTTCAATGAGGAACCGCACGGATTGGGTGACAGAGTCTCTTGACAAAGCAAATTTCCTGTTCGTATATACGAAGTCAGGATCATGCCTTTAAGGATGTCTTTCTATTACTCACCCGCTCTTGTAGGACTGCCCTAGGTAGATACGATGTAGGCGCAAGATGCGCAAATGCCCGTAACAGTTAATGGTGCGCTGTTCCGCTATGAGACGAGTTGCATGTCTTCGATCCCTCGAAAAAGCTTCAGGATCGGCGCTGACCCTGTAGAAGGGAGATAAGCGAGCCGTGACAGCAATCAGACTCCTGTGAGTACTGTGTGTTGATCAAGAGTGCCTTTTAGGGGATCTGTTGCACATGCTGGCATAGGGTGGAACCGAGACTAACTCTTCAACAAATTCATACCGCACCCCGTTGTTTCCGACGACAAGATCCACGAAGTCTCTCACGGGGTAGATGAAATGCAACCGATTGAGAAAAAACGTCATGTCCTATATTTTCTACTCTTCAACCACTGCTAATCCCGGACATGAATGGCCAAAGGTAAGATGCAACGTACCGTATGTTGGGATAAAGGATGGCCGATGACGGGACCGAAACCAACCAGCTCCTCGTCATTCAGGTTCGCGGGCTCGATACTGCGCTGACGATCCCACTGAACGATGTATGTAAAGTTGTGTTCTGGTGCGTACGTATAATCCATCTCCAGCTATGAGTTGCGATTGCTCAGTCAAGTGCATCTATGGAGCTGAGAAAGGTATAACATACCAAACTAAACCAAACTCGACGAGCCGTTTCTCTATCTGCGGCGGCGGCCCAACGTGACCCGTACCGAGCACGGGCGACCGATTCGGTCACAATACCTTCCGGCTCTGGTCCAAGCCTGGACATCCCGATATTCTGGGCGACCTAACAAGGTGAACGGCTCGATGTCAGTAAGTGCGCCAAGCAGAACACGCTTTCTGAACAGCTAAGTTTACCTTTACAGCTGTACCCAATAGCGACCAATGTCGCTCGCTCAAATCAAAGCAATGCCAGTATTCCCCTATAACACTGTGTGACGACAAATCTGACAATCAGGACAAACCGTCAAGAAGAATTTGCACACAGGATTTCAGAAGACTCACATGAACGCTTGTAACGTCTCGATCCGGTGGTTCTGCGCCCAGTCGACTTTTGAAAATAGCCTTTCCGTCAATTCGCTGTACGTTCGTGCAAGTCCATCTCGTTCCTCAGGCGAAAGTTCACATCTCGTTAACATACTGTCGTCCATCAAGTGTAGGGCGACGCAAAGACACGAAGTGCAAAGGGCGAGAAAGGACGCTCGTTCAATGTTCAAGCGAGAGACCCCTACATGGAGCAATTGCTTCAAGTCGCGATAGCGTGATTTAAAGGTAGGGATATGGATACAGCGAAATCTGCGACGCGGAGAAAAACTTGAGGAAGTGCGAGGAAGGAGAGTGCAGGATGCCTTACAGCCATTCGATTCTGAACATCCAGATCGCCGTAAACCGGTTAGAAGCATCACGAATGGGTCAAGTCGCCCGATCACTTACTCCTCAAGCTACAAGGGTTAAAGTTGACAGGACAGGTCCTTAGCTGAGCTCTTCACAAGCAGATTGCCCTATTGACTTACAAAATACGAGATCACCTTGAACTCGGTTCCGTTATCCAGCAACGTCCGCATAATCCCCGTCACATCGTACACCGCTACCTCCCCGAATGGCTGAGATGGGAGAGTGGCCTTCACGATCTGCGAAGTCGATAATCGGCCGATGTCCATCGGGGTTCCTGGAAACGGATTGATTGGATAAGGAAACAAAAGACAATCTTGAAGGAGCAATAGCTCGGCCTACCCCTCGACCGATCGCGAGTTCGGAACAAGTGCTCACGTCTCTCAAGGTTCTGAGTGCGCGCAAAGGCAACGTCCTCCAGGTAACAAATAGGATCATTGATCAGTAAAGGCAATCTCTTCGCGTCAGGTAAATCCGTAACGTGAGCGAAAAGCGAACACACCTCTAATGCCATTGAGTCGTTGTAATTTGTCATATCGGGCGAAGTTTCTCTGGTCGGTTGCCTCTGCATATCCGTCAGCTCCTCTTCTACTACCAAACGCGGTTCGTTGGCGTCAAGAACAGTCGAGGATAATGGCAAACGATCGAGAGGAGCTACTTGTTGCTGACGAGACTCGGCACCACCGCCGGAGAAATATGTTGCAAACGGGGTCGTCGTCGGTGTGGATCTCAGTCCATCAAACCCCGTCTCACTCGAAGCTACCCCAGCTGGTCCCGTCTCTGCAATTACATCTTCTCGTGACTCGTTCATACGGATGTAACCTTCCAGATTACGGACGCGCCTCACGAGAGCGTCAAAGTCGGCGAGAGAGGGGAAAAGTGGCTTGTCTCTGACGACGTGAGCAAATCTCAATTGTCAGGTGTATTCATGATTTCCAACGCTAGAGAAAGGAATGCGTAGATTCTCAATGTACGCACGAGATCGTCTCATCTCTATCTTTCCGATATTCGAAACATTTTGAGACTTCTCCTCTCGACACGCAATTCCCGCAAGGAAGTTGGCTATTGACGAGTGAGACCTTTCAGCTTACAGGCATAGGATTATTTTAGAAAGCTCTCCAAACATGGGAACCTACCGATTGCATTTCTGTTTCCTGCGTCGGCATTCTAGTTTCCATTGGGTTGGATTGAATCAAGGTGAAGTTAGCGAAAGCTCTAAGATATAGAAAAAAGTGAAAGAAACAAGGATACCTACCAGTGCAAGCTTGGACAGGCCGATTCTTGCGGCCCTGCAGAGCGAGTAGCGACGCTGGGTCCTCCTCGTACGAGAAGGTTGGGAAAGGCTAACATGACCACGGGAGTAAGATCGGAAAGCAAGCCGGTCTACATAGCTGCTCACAGAGTCAAGCATGATAGCCTTCTGCCGTCAGGGGTGTTGTTGTGTAAATCCCTGGCAGTCGGAGGGCAGTCTCATGGTGTCTAATTCGATAATAGGACTGGTTACTATGAACAACTCTTCTGTCCACGAGCTTGTCGCCTTCAGGCAACCTCGATCACAATGGTGCCCCGCGCCGGAGAATCCGGAACTCGGTGAACTCGGTGTACAAGCTTACAAGTGCGCGATCGAGTTTCGTACGGCTCAAAATGTAGCTTTGGCATACTGGTTCGATCACGCTCTATGCCAATGTTTTATCTGCGTTTCAGGTGTATCCATGCATATATTTCATTCTCTATGCACTCCAGAGGTAGTAAGCACGCCTATAATGAGTCCTGTTAGCCCCACCAAGAAGGTGAACTATACGGCAAACACTTAGTCGTCCAGTCTATGCAATCGTTAGCGGATGATGCACAAGTATCCAAGTCCACTGTCCAAAGTTTTTTGAGCATGAGAGGAGCACTGGCACCGCCAGGCCCACTTATAACAGTGGTAACGCCCACATGCTGAATGAGCAGGATGAGGAGCGGCTGATTCGATATGTCAGACGCTATCCCACGCAGACTGCGGATCAGCTCGCGCACATGAAAGCTGTGAGTGCGAGCATTGTAATAGCCTTAGTATTTCGTTATAGTTTGATTATCTTGTATTGTACAATTTCTAGACTTGTCTTTAACTAGTTATTCGAAATTTGTCACCATGTTGTACTTATAGCTGGCCTAAATCTCTTCTATGTATAATACTCTGTTTGAGCTCTTACGATATCTTAGTAACAATATTGAGCCAATCAGAGAATAGCCTTGAGTGACAGAAGAAACCTTGTCACTGACATAGAAACCTGTAAGGAGGCTGACGCAATGTACAGCCCACCTGCATATGGCCTTCCGGCGCCCCTAGCTGCAATTGCCCCTCTATTCCGCATTTGGCAGGAAGAGGAGATGTAGGAGAAGGAAGAGAACCGTGATGAATGTAACTAATAGCTTCTAGAATCGTTTCAAGTACTTTGTTGTACAATAGCTGAAAACCAAAACCCAATACAAAATGTACAGTGGTAACTTGTACTGTATTGACTTAGGACTTAGGAAAGGAAATGGAAACCAATGTACCTTGGCAGTAACAGCTAAACTGACTCACCTACCTTGCCACTACCGAGTGACAACTCGCCAGTGACTAAGCCCGTCAGTGCTTACCAATGCTGACTGCTGACTGTGTTATGTACACGTCACCTAACCACTCCAACGGAATCACAAGGCCCGTTCTGCTGAGCCTGCCTAGCTTGCCTGGCTTGCCATGCCTGCCGCGCTTGCCTAGCCTGCCAATCCTGCGAACATTGCCTGAGAGGAACTTAGCACCTGACTTGAATGACAGGCGCTCCTCCAGCGATGCCAGTTATGCCCGTTCTGCCACCTACCTTGCCCGTCTCGCCACTGCTTGACTGACTTCGCAATAGATGCAGCCATCAGTGCAACACATCACCTACCCTAGAGACTTCCTGGGCTCCTTAGGGATAACTGACATTCGCCACCATTCCAAACGTGTATATATAGCGGTCCAAACCAGTTGTAATATTCGCCTCTATGACTTATGAGACACGCTTTACTGGACCAACTTCAAAAGCGCCACTGGCCGCATACTCCCTTAGTATTCTGCCTTTTAACCTCATCACCTCGAGTCACGACTTAACATCGACTCGGCCTTACCGCTGGTCGTAGATAACATAGTCGCACGTACTCTACCCCTTGTCAAGACATTTGTATTGTGACAACTCAGTGATTGTCTTAGAGTCATTTGTTCTTAACTTCTTCTTTGACATCAGTATAACTGGTCACTGAACAAGTAACACAAGACTTCGAGCAGTCTCAAGACTGGGTAGCACACAAAACCTATGTCACCGACATAGAAACCTATGTCACGGATGCAAATTTACCTAGGGCGTCCCTTGGGCGCCCTTGGGCAGAATAGCATTCGCCACCCATTTCGCACGTCTATATAAGAGAGCCAGATCAGTTGTACAAATTCCCCTTTATGATTAATGAGACACGCTTGACTACCTAAACTCCTCGTCCAGCTCCTTGATAGTGTTGACTAACAAACTAAGTAATTTACAGACTAGCTTGCTTAAGTGGTCTTGCTAATTACATTTAGTTGTCATTTGTTTACTAGCTACAATACATTTTAGTCGTGAAGCACAATTGCTCTTGACCGATCCCATTAAGGACCATTACTAAAGTATTTAGCTTTAATATATCATAATATTCATAGCTACATATGACGACGTACTCAGGTGTCTTACAAGCACCATCCGCCGCATCCTAAAGAAACATAACTTTTCTCGGCGCCTTTGCCGCATTTCTGTCACTATTCACCTTTGTGTCTCTTTGAGCTATATCCGGCCCAAGCTGACATAGACCCACTCACGCCCTTAGGACGGCCTTGGAGAATGATTCGCCACCAGCCAGCTACAACATCTATATAGGAGAAGCCCGACCTATTGGTAGTATTCTCCACCATGACCTATTGAATTACGGTTGACTTTCCCAACTCCGTCTGTCTAGTGCTTTGATTGTACTACCCTGTGACTGAGCAATATAGTGAAACTCGCTTTACTTAGCGGTGTACCTTATTACATTCAGTTGTTAGTGTTTACCTTATACGATACAATTAGTAGCGAAGCATAAAATTTGACTATGTAAGGAGGCTGAAGCAATGCACAGCCCCCCTACCTATGGCCTTTCGGCGCCCCTAGCCTCCGTTGCCCCCCTACTCCGCATTTGGCAGGAAGAGCAGATCTAGGAGAAGGAAGACAACTCCAGTGAATGTAACTAATAGCTTTTAGAATCAATTCGAGTACTTTGTTGTTCAACAGCTGAAAACTAAAACCCAATACAAAATGTACAGTGGTAACTTGTACTGTATTGACTCAGGACTTCAGAAAGGAAATGGAAAACTATTGTACCTTAGCAGTAACAACTAAACTGACTCACCTACTTCGCCACTACCGAGTGACAACTCGCTAGTGACTAAGCCCGTCAGACCTAGCAATACTGACTGCTGATTGCGTTATGTACACTTTATCTAACCAACCAAAGGGAATTACAAGAACCGTTCCGCTGAGCCTGCCTAGCTTGCCCGGCTTGCCATGTCTGCTCCGCTTGCCTAGCCTGCTAACTCTGCGGACATTGCCTGAGAGGAACTTAACACCTGACTTGAATGACAGGCGCACCTCTAGCGATGCTAGTTATGCCCGTTCTGCCACCTACCTCGCCCGTCGCGCCACTGCTTGACTGACTTCGCAACAGATGCAGCCATTAGTGCGACGCATCACTTACCCTAGAGACTTCCCGGGCACGTTAGGGATAACTGACATTGGCCACCATTCCAAACGTGTATATATAGCGGTCCAAACCAGTTGTAATATTCGCTTCTATGACTTATGAGACACACTTTACTGGACCAACTTCAAAGGCGCCAGTAGCCGCATACTCCCTTAGTATTCTGACTTTTGACTTCATCACCTGGGGTCACCGACTCAACATCGACTCGGCTTTATCGCTGTTCGTAGATGATATATCTTCGCACGTACCCTTCCCCTTGTCAATACATTTGTATTGTGCCAACTCAGTAATTGTATTAAAGTCAATGTTTCTAACTTTCTTCTTAGATGACATCAGTAGAACTGGTCACTGAACAAGTAGTACAGAACTTCGGGCAGTCTCAAGGCTGGGTAGCTCACAGACTAGCCCACTTAATAACTTGTACTGTAGCAATTGGTACTGTATAACATATTTAGATATATATCTCTTACTACAACGATATGCGCCATCTTACGTACTGAAAGATAGGGCTCTTTCGCATGGAATCAAGTCCTCGAAAGCGGAAACAGCTACCTGTGGGGCCGTGAACATTGGACAATCCGGTGCTTATTCCCACCTTAACGCCATCGAAGATTCTTGGGCGCTGGTAAAAGTAAAACTGAGGAGATGGCCTCAAAACCCTCCACCTCTGAACAACTCGTGGGATGCGGTAAAAAGATATGGAATGAAATGCCTCAATATCAGGGTCATGGATGGTTGAGTGGATGGCAAAAAGAAGAAAGGCGGTTTCAAAAGCGCAGGGAGGTCCCAGAAAGTTTTAAAATAGGGATTGAACCATTACCATGTGTCTGTTTGATCTTATAGCTCTACGAGTATTACAGAAGGCATGAATTGTAGCAAACCATGGTTTAGTTCGATGGTAATAGGACATCATTGCCTTCGCCTATCGGTTCTCTATCACGTGTTACACTTTGTTGCCCTCAGCCTCTACTGTAATGACTCTCGTTTCTGCACCGACCGTTATGACTGCAACAAGTACAGCAACGTCAACTTGTGCAACAGTTGCACTTGGAGAAGATTCTTTCCCATGGAACGATCTTGTATCTACATCGGTGCATATCGCACCCCGCTAGCTGGTTGTATGCCATCTAGCTACACGATCTCTGATTCAACCTCCTTTGTTGTCCACCTTCTGTAATAATGACTATCGTCTTACGTGATAAGCATTCGATAACGTGTTCTGGTTCCCTCATACAACGGTAGCGCCATATAAGCTACTTGCGTAATATAGATCACTTGCCCAAAACATGAACACTATAACAAGTTAAACATGCAGGGGGTAGCAGAAGTAGAAGGTGGCTGCCGGACGAAACTCGATGAGGGGCACACGCGTAGGACGCATCCCTGCTATCATTTTATTGCGCTGTCCATAAGCCGAAGGCCGTCCAATACCTTAATGGCCGCAAAAAGGCCTTGAAGAAGGCTTCGGATCATGCGGTAGATGCGGCTATAGCGCGATGTCTAGCTTCAGCTCGCCTCGGCGCAATCTCACCACGAAGGAGAAGGAGGATTCGGCCATCCGGACTTATCCCCCTCTTATTTTCCCTTCCCACTGTGCCCGGTGTTTTGGTCTGCGGTGAACTACCCAGTCCTGAGACTGCTGGGTGTCTTTTATTGCTCAATCAATGACCAAATCAATGAATCAGTGCTACGAGGTGTCAGTACACATGTCATGAATGACTTCAATCAGCTTGAACATCATCTGATCTTTGCCTTGTCGGCTTATACGGTTGTCCGATAAGCCCGTGGTCTGCTGACATCACCAGTGTCAGCCATCACTCATCAATCATTTCGTTATTTGCAATCCGCGCGCCGCGCGTCGTACGATTCTGTTCTGAAGTGATCGAAGTCGCAGGCGACCCTGATCACTGTCCCTTTCCGTGTAGTATATATAGCGAGCTTTCAGACTCGATTCCCCCTCGTCTTGTAATCCGTTTTGCTCTTCCGAGCAAGATCATATGTCAATACTATAGTCACGTGTTTTCAACTATAGCTTAGTGGTTCGAACCCACTACCTTGTCATCAGTCTTAGCCCTAGTCCTGTTCTCCCTTGAGGTCGTTGCCGCGCCCAAGTGTTGATTCTTAGCTCAACAGCCTCCCGTTCGTGACAACACAAACTAACACTTTGTAGGCAAACTGCTCCCTTACATCGATGTTAGGGAAGAAGGTTGGAACAAATAACTCTAAGACAATCACGAAGATGTCACGATGAAAAGGTGCTGACACTTGAGAGCTGCGATATATCTCGTACAAAGAGTAGTGCGCAGCTAATGGTACAAGCGTTAGCATACTTGCGCAAAACCTAGAATCCAGACATGTCGACAAGAGGGCTCTGAGGACGTTCCTTTCGCGAGTCCATGTTGATATACAAGATAGTGATAACGAAATTGGCTGAAAGAAATGGAAGATCACTAAGCGCGCCGGCCGGACACCCCACCAGGACTCGCGTCCGGGTAGTGTATGACCATAAGTAGCTATTTGATATCGTATAAAAATCCCATTTGCACCGCTACCAATTTTGTCTTCTTCCGAATGGTATCAAAAACACAGAGCCCAACGGACTATCAATCAGATGGCATGACTGAGTGGTTATAGTGATTGATTAGAAATCAATTGGGCTCTGCCCGCCCAGGTTCGAGTCCTGGTGTCGTCTTCACCTTTTTCTTTTTGCTGTCTTTATTGTTCTGCAGTGCCCCATTAATTCGTCTTTTCTCACTTCCCTCTTCAGCCGTGCATCCTAAGGCGTCAGGTGCAGAACTGCCGCTCTGGTACGCACATTCGAGAACCCCTTTAGCGGTCCTCCAGCAACAATCATCTCTCGTCAAACCTTCGACTTTTGCTTGTACACAGACCCTCGCCAGCTGCAAGCAATGGAATCTCACAAAATATGTCGCAACGCAAAGTTTCCTATGGCTGGCCGCACCTGTGCTCCTGAAAAAGGCTCAGGCTTATAGAAGGGTCTTTAGACCCAATACACCTGTTTGGTCAAGCATCATAAACTTATTGCTTGATCCAACAGCGTCCCTTGGGCGCCCTCGGGCAGCATAGCATTCGCCACCCATTTCGTACGTCTATATAAGAGAGCCAGACCAGTTGTGCAAATCCCCCTTTATGATTTATGAAACACGCTTGACTACCTAAACTCCTCGTCCAGCGCCTTGATAGTGTTGACTAATAAACCAAGTAATTATACAGACTCGCTTGCTCAAGTGGTCTTGTCTATTACATTTGGTTGTCATCTATTCTCTAACTACAATACATCCTAGTCGCGAAGCATAATTGCGCTTGACCGATCCCAATAAGACCCAATACTAAAGTATTTAGCTTTAATATATAAGTATTCATAGCTACATATTACAACGCATTCAGATTTCTTACAGTTATTCATATCTGTATTCATGTTCAAAAGTGAATAAACTATTCCTTCTCACCTAATTCATATTCATTCGGAAGATTAACTACAATACAGCTTAGTTGGGAAGCATAACTTCACTCCACCGACCTTGTTAATATCCACCAAGGCAGTATGTCGGTACTATTGTAGGGAAGGGGAAGTCAGGCAAGAAGTAGAGCACGTGGAGGGGAATAGGAAATGGATGATGGAGTTTGATGGCTGGGCCGGGGGTTAGGCATCGTTTGCCATTGGCGCCATCACACCCGTTCGGTTCATCCTATGCGCAATCGCTCAGCTTGTCCGCGGTATCGTTGCTGCGAGCGTATTTGATGCCTACTCGTCTCATTCGGCATTCGTCCGCTCATACCCCATCCTTTCCTGGATAGTGCCATTCTAGAAGGATTGGACTCGATGACCGCTAGGCGTCAGCTCTCAGCTAGGCTTTGTAACCAACCGAACTCAGGTGGGCATCCTTTTCGTACGTAATATCGACGATATCGCCAACAAACCTGTCTTTCAATTTAGGGGCATTTCATCCAAATGTTCTGTACAGCCGCTCTTGTAACCTCGGTCTTGATGTTGGCCGCTGAGAGTGCGTATACGACATATTCTCCGGAGACGACCGAGAGACTGATTGCGTGCAGGGCTCTCCTTCCCTATAGAATCCAAGAAGAGGTAATGGCTGATAAAGTTAGACTTGCGTGAATGCAAGGCTGCGAAGGATATATGGGACGAGATACAAAAGCTCCACAAGTTGGAGCGGCCAGCTCTCCGTCACAGGGTAGTACTGGAGTCGCCGCAGCTCAGATACAAGCCCGGAGATGATGCGAACAAGCACATCGATTGTTTTACCAATCTGGTATTCAAGGCTAAGGCTGCCGGTGAAGCTATTGATGATAGATCCAGATGTGAATTATTCCTGTAGACTCTCCCCTTGCAGCTCGATTCGGTTCAGAACAAGTTCGAGACGTCCGAGAAGGATGAGCAGTATTTCACGAACCTCAAGAGGATCTTCTTGAACAAGGTAAACCGACTCAACCGGTCACGAGATCTTGAAGTTTCCGAACTGCTATATACTGGCTCGAAGGCCTACGGAAACCAGCCGAAACGAGCTTTCGGTATCGGCAACGGTTACAGTAACCAGACTAGATTGAACGCTGGAGACTCCAACAGAAACGGAGTAGGCTCTGGCAAGGGTAAGAGTAGCGACGAATGTTACTATTGCCATAAGAAAGGACACCACAAGCAGGAGTGTCGAAAGCGCGGGAGAGATATAATAGAGGGACGCACTACGCGGAACAAAAATCGATCTGCGAGACCCGAAGATACGGCATGTATGGGAACGGGTTTCGGAGGCGCAGGAATCAGCACCGATATCGTGGGCCAAAGTCAATCCACTATCCTCCACACTCAATCTCGTGGACCGACGTCGACTTTCTTCTCGACCTTGGCGCCTCCGAACACATCTGCGGAGACCGAGACGCCTTTTACACCTTGAAGAAATTAGACTATCCCAAGACAGTCCAAACCGTGAATGGGATGACCTATGCAAACGAAGTTGGAACAATAAGAGTCGTCGGTTCGGCAGCAGGACCCGTCACATTTCTTGACGTCTACTATAAACCCAACGCACCCAACCTCCTATCATACGGCACCCTCGTCGACAAACATTGGGATGTCCGTACGACCAAGGAAGGAGGACACATCGCGGTCGGTGGTAAAGTTGGACCAAAGTACAGTTTGCGCCGAGCTGGACCCGGTGGAAGTTTGAGGATGGTTACATTTGAACGGATTGTCAACGGTAATGGCAATACTGCACGATCGACTTCTATGAATATGGATGAGCCAACGTTTTTTGCGGCAAAAAGTGATGTGCCGAAAGATACTATGCAGAATTGGCACGAACGACTCGGTCACAAAGGGATCAGTAGCATAAAGGAACTCGCCAAGCTTGAACTACTCGAAATGACCGATCTCAGTACAACGACATTTACAATGGACATATGTGAATCATGCGCAAAAGCAAAAGCTACCCGGCTGACTTTCAGAGACGTGTCTGTCCGAGGAACGCAACCGATGGAGCTAGTACATTCAGATATTGCCGGACCTTTCAAGCCAGGGGAGAATGGCTTACGATTCTAAGTCACCTTTATAGACGACTACACCGGTACCTGTGTCGTAATCCCCATACCCGACAAGACAGCGGAAACAACCTTGCGATATTTCCGAGCTTTCAAGGCGCATATGGAAAAGGCGTGGGAACACGCAATCAAAGCGATTCGAACCGACGGGGGAGGAGAGTATATGGGAAATTGGCCGAGGTACCTGGAACTAGTGCTCGGCATGACTACGTGACTAGTGACTATAGTCATGCCTATAGTCGTTAGTCATGACTATGACTGACTACCGACTATGCCCTCGATGGAAAAGTGACTACTGACTGATTAGTCATACTCAGTCACTGTGGGTGACTAGTCATTTACTGAAGTGACTAGTCATGACTATGTGACTAATCAAAATAGGTGACTAGTCACTCTTTTGAGTCGCTTTTTCTCTTGCATCGCGCCTGTCACATGTATAATATTGATATCGACTCCTCCCTTAGGCGAAGGGGGTTGCTCAGAAGGGGCCCGAAGGTAAATTTCAGAGGACAGCCATTTCACGCCATTTGACTTGAACCCATGGTATAGAGGTGTTCAATTGGCGGTTTATAATCTATCTGGCTTTATTGTAGCGGTATCGCTGCTGACGAATAATGGTATGTGTTGCGGCACGCTATGGCCCGTGTTCGACCCTCCCTCGCGGCTTTGTTACGCTTTTTGTTGCCCTTCTTTTTGCGCTTCTCTTCCGCTGCCCTCATCCTATATTTTGCATGTTAATCAAGATTCCATCTCTATGTGTGACTCTACGTGCTGCTCCTTTTAACACAGTCATCCAGAGTCAACTAGCAATGATTACTGCTATCGAGCGGTTCGGGCGAGGGCCAGGAGCGTCTCCAATTCAATGTCATTCCGATTCGGTCCGCGAGTCGCGCTATTGAGTCACAAGTCCCCTATTATCCCCTAGTTCTCATTGTCCTATCGGACTGTCAAGTTGTTGGATGTCAACAATCTAATTACTAACATGCCTCTTGCAATCACCTTGGACTCGCCTGACCCTCGGACGGGGGGAGAGGCCGAATATCGTCAGTACAGTCTTCATAGTGTTTAGTGCTTGGCTCTCCTCTGACTTGATAGGCTCCCTCACTCCTATTCTCATGCGTTAAACGGGCGGGAGATCCTTAGCTGCGCTGCGTGCTCATCGGCACTGACAGATAGTACATCCGCATGTCGGTGGGCACCTCAGATATTCAGATTGTAAGCCTGTACGGTCTCCTTTGCCACAGGATTGAGCCCTCGCTGAGTTCTATAATCTGTCTGTATATCTTAAGCATGCTCATATTACTTTGTTCAGTGACTCCATCAACTTGTCTAAGTTCTCGAAAAGACGGTTTCCTGCCTCCCCTTCTTTGTCTCGCCTGACAAAGGGGAAATGCAGGGAACGGAAGAGTATGAGACGAGCAGCAGTTTATGGTGCATTGTATGATACGATTATGATGACACTCGACGCGAGAGGCTACAACTCGGACTCCATTATGCTGGATGCGTGCCTCCATTCGGCTTTATGCATATCGAGATGCGACTGCCTCAACGCATCGGCTTCTAAACGCTGGAAGTTCGTTCTGCTAGCACCTGCGTTGTTCGGCCAGCGTATCATCAGGTCAGATTGATCGTATCCTGCGGAGAATTATACTCGAACTCACTACGGATAAGAGTACCAGTGTGGCTCCCGCCCGCTGCACCTACCCCCTCTTCCTTTTTTCAAATGGCTCCGCGCGGCAATCAACTCGTCCCATCCCCCATGTTCGCGATCTCAAGACCCGCATCCTGCAATCCCTTTGCGCCCGCGCCATTTCTTGACAAAGCCTCCTCGACTATTCCAGCCTCACGCAAACATCGCGCGAAATCGTGTTGAGCCGTTTGGAAGTGTTGAGCGGGAGCGAGTGAAGGAGTAAGGCAGCAGAGAGAAGGGAGGAGACGTTAGTTAGACGTCAGGTACGCTGTGACCCCCTGGGATCTCATTAAGCCCTGCGCTCACCTTCGCCCACTTCACAGCACCCGCTGTCGATTACCTGCTAGCATCGTCTCTTGAAAGAAATCACGAGCTGTACAAGGTTGCGAAACACGGTGTCTTTAACATTATCGCCTTCATGGTACTAGGGAGCAAAACTACTGACAATAATCTCCCAGAGCATCCCCCTCCACGTGCTCTACTTCAAGCTGATGAACGGCACTGGTTGTGCCGTGGGAGTCTGTACGTGAGGAGGGGTTAGTTGGGAGGGGTTAGCTGGGAGTGGTTTGATGATTGGTGGTGGTGCTGCCAGTGGATGTCGTATACCGCCCGCCAAGGAACATAAATTGGATTTGCTCATCCATCCTGTTGGTCGTCCGATATCTCCCTGGTTAGAGGGATCGCATTTCTCCGACAACGGTGCTGTGCTTGTGAAAGGCTTGCTCCATGTAGGGGGAAGGATCAAGAGTAGAGCGAATCGAGAAGGTGACGGAAAGGACAATGAAGGACTGTATGTAGCTGTCAGCAGCTTAGAGCAATGGATTGAACTTAGAACAATAGAATTGAACAAGTCCAGGTCAGCGGCTGTCGCGCGTAGAAAAAGCGCGCGCTCTAGAGGCAGAACGCGGTCAGTCATAGTCACCCAGTGATTATGACTGACTACTGACTATGACCTCCAACCAAAAAGTGACTATGATTAGTCACAAATGACTAGTCATGCCGAGCACTACCTGGAACAGCACGGCATCATACACCAGGCGACAACGGCGTGGCTGAACGCTGGAACAGAACAATCAAGGAGATGGCGTCAGCGATGTTGATAGGAAGCGAAATGGATAATAGATATTGGCCTCACTCATTAATGTGTGCCGTCTGTATTCTGAATGCTACTAACTATTATCAACCCAAACAGAAATCCGTAATGGAGATAGCGTGGGGGCGGAAACGTGCGCTGAATAAGGTACAGAAATTCGGAAGCTACGGCTGGATCAGGGCGGAGAAGAGAGCAAAGAGTGACTGGACGGTGCCCAAGGCGGTGAAAGGACGTCTCCTGGGATGGCACCCCGGTGGAGACGGATATATCATGTTACCTGAAGGTTCGGAGACAAGTACAGTCAGTAGCGACGTGGTATTCATCAAGGACAACGAAGGAACCCACAACTACCATCCTATATCCACTCCGAACAACGACATCCAACCGACTTCCGGCAGTCCTGCTGTTAACCACCCTATCTCCAACACCGAAGAACCCAATCAACCGATCCCCAAAGACGCCTCCAACAACCTAAACATAACCAGAGAAATCACAGCAGCATTGATGCGACAAGTGAGATTCGTCGAATCATCATACCTGATACAGAGGAGAACGAGGAAGAGGAAGAGGCTGCACCGATGCAAGAGGATTTAGTGCAACACTCATCGACATTATCGGAAAGTAACACATTAGGCCACCAACCCAGCGTACCGGCAATTCCCAATTCCGGCACACCTAATCATCCACTCAACTCATCAACCTCGGCATTAGACACACCCGACTTATCCATGTCTTCCAACAACCAAACACCAACTAACCAAATTGAGCCCCCCATCACCCGAATCGCTCAACCGACAACCAATAAACCGACGCAAACAAGGACATTCACCCAAACCAACCGAGCGAAACGTAATGATATGACATCTATGTTATCGATGTTTCAAAGCGCGGGAGAACTACCTGTAGTATACGCGTTGTCAGCTAGCACCATTACGGAAGACTCTCACACATACAACTCAGCTATGAACTCCCCACTTGCTCATGAATGGACGAAAGCCATGGATCGAGAACTTAATTCTATCGACAAGACTGGTACATGGCTAGAAGTTTCGATTCCAGAGGGAGCTAACGTAGTGGGTTGCAAATGGGTCTACAAAACGAAGAAGGATGCATTAGGACAAGTTATCAAATACAAGGCACGAATAGTTGCGAAAGAATACTCACAAGTTTACGGAATCGACTTCGACGAGACATTTTTACCAGTCGCACGAATGACTTCACTTCGGGCACTTTTAACAATTGTTGCGGCACACGATCTCGAGTTACACCAAATGGACGCGGACACGGCTTTCTTGAATGGTATTTTGGACGATACGATATAAATGGAAGTTCCAGATGGATACACCCCTAAAAATACAAAAGCTACCGGATTAAAATTAGTTAAGGCACTCTACGGTTTAAAACAAGCATCACGATGCTGGTGGACACTTATAACAACATACCTTCAAAACCTGGGCTTCACTCGTTTGCATAGCGATTGGGGACTATACATTCGACACGATGGCGATTTATGCATATACGTTTTGGTGTATGTCGACGATATATTGATTGCAGGGAAATACGAAAAGACGGTAGTAGAAGTTAAGAAGGCACTGATGGCGAAGTGGAGCTGGACGGATTCGGGCGAGGCAGGTTACATTTTAGGTTTCAAACTGATACGCGACAGAGCACAGAAGTCAATCAAGATATCCCAAACTGCATACATTAATCAAATTGTCGAACGTTTCGGACTTACGGAGGCGAAAAGCGTTACCACCCCACTAGTGCAAGGTCTATACCTCACAAGCAATCACGAACCAATCGATCCTCATATCCAAACGACATATCGGGCATTTGTAGGATGTATAATGTGGTTGGCAATAGCGAGTCGGCCGGACATTGCATACGCCGCCAGTGTACTCGGACAATTTAATGCAAACCCTAATGAACAGCATTTGGCGTCAGCAAAGCGAGTACTGCGATATCTTAAGTCAACCGAGCATACGGAATTAAAGCTTGGTCTGCAAAACGACATGTTGCTTGCTGGATGGTGTGATGCCGATTATGGTGGTGATCTTGACACAAGACGATCTACCACAGGTTATGTTTATCAGCTATACGGATCATCCATCTCCTGGAGTTCCACCCGCCAACCCACGGTCGCCCTCTCAACGTGCGAGTCGGAATATATGGCACTCGCTGAAGCATCAAAAGAAGCCAAGGATCTACGGCAACTCCTCAAGGAAATGGGGTCGGACACGGACTCCGAAACAACGAGGCTGCACTGTGACAATCAAGGAGCAATGGCATTAGCAAATAATCCCTCCCAGCACCGAAGAGTCAAGCACATAGACATTCGACAGCACTACGTTCGAGAGGTTGTAGCGGCGAAGATCATCCAGCTACATTACACGCCAACACACTCTCAAATTGCAGACATACTCACGAAGGGTTTACCGACCGAAACGCATCGGCGACACTTCTGCGGACTTGGGTTAATCTTGAGGGATTGGAAGTGACTGGCGTAGTTGAAGGTTTGGAACCTGGAAAGTACCGGCTTAACTTGAGAGGGAGTGTTGGAAATGAAGATGAATTAGAGAGGAGCTTTACTGGACGCGCGTACAAGTTAAGCGGAACTTTATAGCGCGATTTCTAGCATTTTTTATGCTGGGTTATGCGCAGATATATGAACACTTTGTACCACTAGCTGCGTACCACTCATTGTATAAGATACACCGCAATTCTCAACAGTTATCCCTCCTCCCTCCATTAATGTGACCGCCGATATAGTGGCACCACGAACGCCGGCAGAAAGGAGAGAGCTGGTGTCGCGGTTTGGGGACGAGGTGTATCGAGAGGAGGTGGAGATAATGGTGCGGGAGGAAGGGATCGACAATCCCGATATAAATATCTATAACTCCGATATGTTCAACGTCGCCACCGACAATACGCCGTTCATGACCAAAGACGATATCATACGACACGACTGGTGTCGCCGGCAAATGGTCTATCTTACGTAAGTACGTTAGGTAGCACTGCCGTTGTATAATGTACTAGCACAGCAGTATCAAATGGCTTATGACAGTCGATGCTCGAATACCGAGGATGAAAGGCGAAGGGTAGCTAATCCTGAGAAAGTCTTGCACTCAAGGTAGCTTCTTTATTAAGGGTAAATCGAAGGGTAAATCATAAGTCACGAAGACTCTGTAGTACAACGTGAGAGGCTCTATGAATATAGTAATCCGGCGTGCCTATACTGCTTAACTGCGAAGGGTCACCTACTGCGATAATATCATACTGCTTTGCAGTTAGGGACCTTTGTAGTAGTAGCATCTTCAGTGCAATACGCTCACACTGCATTGAAGTGAGGCATAATGCAGTAGTGATCGGCGGTAAGTCGGCGTGAATGGTTTGGGAATGGGGCTGTAGGTTGTGTCTCTCTACAACTGGGCCAGGGACGGCACCTGCGTCCACACAAAACTGCGATTTGGGCGAAAGACACGGATCTGCCGCGAGGAAGCGCGCGGAGGATGTGAGACGCGCTCTCCGGAGTTAAGCGCGTTTTGTGGGAGTATTGGGCGTACCGCCCAGCAGTTCATGTCCACCACAAACAGGGCTACTTAGTCGAGTTTGGTGTTTTTGGTTACTATCTTACCATCATGTGGCACCACCTAACCAACAGGGAATGGCTTGCGTCATGGCGAATTCGACGAGCTTAGATCCGAGAGTACATAGAGCCGACGGTACTATAGAGGAACGACCTAGTTGTATTTTATTTCTGCAGCTTCTATGCGAGGAAATTTTTACCAGTCATGTTCAATTGCAATATTATATTACTTGTTCGCCCTAACTCAGCAAAGGACTCTGCGGATAAGTTGACGCACAGTGGATCACCCTCAGCAGATGATCCTCAGCTCTTAAGCTTTTGCTAAGGCCAGAATAAGTATATGAGGAGCACTTCTTTTTGCCACTACTTGTAACTTGGAAAAATGAGGCCCTTGCACAATGTTGGATTTAGTGACGGATGCTATACTGTCAGTATTGGAGTCGAAGGACTTGCTACCCTCACGTCATGAGATACAAGTATCATCGACTGGCTATAGTCGTTAAGACAGGTGAGTATTACATAACAACTGTGTAGCTCCGAGCCATTGAACAAAGTTAAGTAGTTGGGTTTACATTATCAACAAGTCACGTCTCAGGTCACTCGCACCATAAGGTCGACAGTGGGCCAACTATATAGAGAGTGACTCGACTCTTAAAACCGATCCGGACTTGTACAGAGTGCTGGACCTTTGGATTCAGTCTCTTGAGACAACCGTTTCCGCTGACGATTCTTTGGCTTGGATCTCAGGACTCTTGCCATCTCAGTGGGTAGAAGTCTCGAGATTTGTTCGGACGATCTGCTGCAGGATTTCTTACATATTTTGAGAGCACCGCAGCGTACCCAGCAAGACGGCATGACTGAGTGGTTATAGTGATTGATTAGAAATCAATTGGGCTCTGCCCGCCCAGGTTCGAGTCCTGGTGTCGTCTTTCTTTTTTGTCTTGTTCTTGTGTCCTTTTCTTTTGGTCTTTGTCTTTTTGCCTTATGAACCTGGTCTAGTCCTGTTTTAGCCCTTCTGTCCAGATGTGCAGGATCCGTCCAAGGCAAGCTGAGCCCAACATCAATGCGGCTGGGCGGGGTTGCGATCGTAGGAAGGATTCCTGAAGCAACCTTTTAGATTACATGTAAGACGGGTCTCACCATGACTGGAGGGTAACATTCGCCGAGGTGTTTTGGCCTGATAAGCTGCGGATAAAAGCAGGCGGGAGGTTGTGTGTTCCATAGCCATACTCGAAACTCAATACGGCATCCCCACCTGGGTACTGCCTGAGTTCGGTAATAACAAAGCCTGACTAGACTAAGAGGCGAACCAGATACTGTTACAACATGTAGAGGGCAGACTACATAGTATACACAATTGGCAATAGCTATAACAGGTAGAGGAGGCAAGCTATGAGTAATACAAGGGCTATTACAAAAAGCGTCTTGTATCGGTTCTGGTCCCACCTCTCCACAACGGAAAAATCGGACACCACAACGCTAGCCGCTTGACATACGAGAAAGCGACGACGAGCCCATCGCGTTCGAGCCTACCCTGGGCCCTCGGAAAGCAACAACGTCCAATCCCGCGATCACATCGAATCATCCTGCTATTGACAAACGAAAGGCACAACAGCCGAAAAGTTCTCAATCGAAGAAACGCGGGGTAGCGCAATTAGCGCGAGCATTACTACACAGGCCGGAGAGTCCCTTGCGGATGCCATCCCAAAGTCCGGCAACAGGGACCACTAGTGGGGTTCAAAGTCAAGTTGCAGGCGACATCCGTGTTACGCAACGAAAAAATTTGAACAACTGGAAATGCAGCGCGCGCTCTGCTCTGATGGAAACCGATAGAACACTTACGTGATAAAACCTAGAGGATTTTGTCATCTGAAACACATTCGAACTCTGACTCCCTCTTCAAGGATTTGTCACTGAAGTAGCCCAAATGTCGTAACAACCTGGTCACAACTGCAAAGGCATATCAGCTCTCACGTACTCACCACCTATCCGATATCCAGCCTACACCCCATCACCTGACTCGTCACGCCGATCATCGACAACATACCTCGTACCAACGAGTAGAGCGAGCTTATAACAACCCTCGAGACCACTTGTGAGACGCTGGAGCAGCATCTGGCCGCTCAAATCATACCGGGCGAGTTGTATGTACTGCAAAGCGAGGAGGATGAGTCGGACGAGAGTCAGAGGAAGAGTAACTGGAAGAGGAGAGGGATTTCCGCCGGCTCTTTTACGTCGCCTGCTTCACCATGCTAGTTACGCTGGAGCGGATGCGTGAAAAGGTGGGACGTACACGATACGTACAGGAGCGCTGATTCTGGCGTGGATTGAGGCAGAGTCGAGAAGGACAGCTAGAGTGGTACTTCTCGATGGATGTGAAGTGGTTTCGCTCACAGGTAGGTCTCATGGCAGCGCTATGTCTGCTTCCTAGTTAATTAGCGGATAGTTGATACGATCATACCCAAACCGGTCCCGAGTAGATCACAATGGCGTTCACCTAGTACTGGGTTATATCAAGAGCCACTCTGTCTTTCGCAATAATTCAAGAAACCCACAAGCACCGGTTGAATTCCAGCTGTTTGCAACATGCGGGTCGTTACCGTTTCGTGCAGGAGGGGGCCCGTAACTGGATCGGGAATCTCAGCACAGACGACGTCATCGATATCGCTTGGCGTTCTCGGTCGATATTCTGATGCCACGATAAGAAGGATGTGGGCATGTGGCAAGCCGCGCTTCTGAAATTCAATAGTATGAACTCGTCCAATCACTTCTCCGAGTATCTGCCTTTCGAGAAGGTCGTGTAGTAGCGTCTTAAGCTTCGTATTGAATACTCTGGCTACCAAATCAGGGCGGTTATTGGGTTTCTGATGTTGGCCTAGAGCTGCCACTATCTCAGGCCAAATCGGGTTGCACGTCATGGGGATGTAGCTGGGATTACCGAGTTTACGGACGATTGCCATTGCGTCTTGATACAGTTGAGCCATCTGACGCTCACTACCAATGAAAGTGTTGGATAATACGTCAATGTTGGATAATACGTCATTCCGAATCTCAATGCCAAGACCTCCCGCCACCCATCAAAGGTCCTCTGGTCTATTGTTCGCCCTGTTGATGGCTGTATATATGTAGATCACTGGCAGTCGCTTTCCCTTCAGTCTCGCTGGTGGATGCTTCACACGATTCATTGTGACATTCATCAGAAAGTGGATGGAAGTATAACAGATCTAGCGATGTCTTCAGCAGGAACGTTGGTTTGGGCGGCGTTTGCGATCGCGGAATAGGTATGAGAGGGTAGATGGGTTTGATTGGCACGGAGATAACGCAATCGACACCATTCAATTTGTGCATACTGGTCACTGACGTATCCCTGAAACAACTTTTGTGAATGGAGCAGGATGGAAAAGTCGCCCGGACGTGCGTGAAGGTGGTATCGTATGAATCTGAGCATCGTAACCGTCTTCTCAGTTTCATCGTCCAAATCATCGCCATTGTTTCCGTGATCTTCATCATCATCCAGCCTATCATCCTGTCTGTCTACGTGCTCGTCATTCCGCACATGCGCTCGGGCAGGCGGTAGTGGCACATGCTGAGGACCCGGCTGCATATCCGGATCGTTTTGACGTTGCCTGGCAAACAGCAATGGGTAGTCTTCGTCACAGTATTCGTCATCTCTGAGAGGAATCGCTGCATGCTAGCCATCCGCACCCGTAGGGTGGATCAACACAAAATGCAATGGCATAAAAGCATGGTTGATTTCAGGCATTCGCGTTGGAGCTCCCTCGCCTACACGACGCACCCAGAAATGTCTGCCGTCGTCTGCGGCGCGATCTCCTGTACCAATAATGACCGCAGCGACTTCGGTATTTGTGGTGGGAGTATTGTATACCCTTGGGTCCCGCCCTCCCTGGACTTGTCGAATACACAAAGATGACAGATTTGGATCCGCCAAAAACCGTTCATGCGCATTTCGATAGATACGAACCTATTCATTGTGCTCGTTCAGCCAGGTTTGAAGTGCACGGGGATTGAGACTGCTGGTGGTGTTATCTCGTTCGACTGCTTGACGTTGCAAACGCGCATTGATGGCTTCGTCATCATCCAGCATGTATATTTGCGCGAAGTTGTAATGATGATCCTCGCCTGGCAAAAGCGACCCGATAAGGTGGTGGTACACCCGCCCATTCAGTCGCAAGACGTACATGCTACGGTCACCTAGTAGCGTTGGGTCGAAGTTCATGCCAATAGATGTAAAGGGGAACGCATTGTTGTGGCGATGTATATTCTTTCTAAACTCTATGCCGCGAGCAGCTAAATAAGGGATGCGACGGTGACGGCACGAATATCGTATAAGAGAGGTCCAGTGCGGGAGGAAGGATACATATACATGACTTCGAGACTTACATGGGTCTGTCAGGAGCTCCTGGATTAAGTCGCTCTTCCACAAAGACCATAGCCGAGGTACAGTACCACCTCCACAATTAGTGCTCGGCATGACTAGTCATTTGTGACTAATCATAGTCACTTTTTGGTTGGAGGTCATAGTCAGTAGTCAGTCATAATCACTGGGTGACTATGACTGACTAGTCAGTAGTCATTCATTTAGTCATTTAGTCACTTTTGTGACTGACTAATCATAGTCAGTGACTAGTCAAAAGGAGTGATTAGTCACTGACTAGTCATTTTCATCGGTGACTAGTCATCTTCGAAGTGACTGACTAGTCACATAGTCACATAAAAACTGTCACAGTAATTGATCTATATCTCATTATCTCGGTTCAATATACACACTTGAGATTATACATCACTACAGGTCATCGACCGACAAGAATCCTTGCTGTTCCCACACTCTCAGCGACGTCTGTTTGGCTAGCATTTTTGCAGACAGCGATCCTCGTTTTCTGCCCAACACAAACCCCGACTGCGAAAAGAGTCTTTCCACACTCGCGGAAGAAGATGCCAGGCCTAGGATATCCTTAGCCGCCAGGGCCAAGGGTCGAAGCTCCCTTTCCATCGACATTCGTTTCCAATATACGAGTACCGGTTCGTTTTCTTTGGTTTCAAAGCGTTTGATATCTAAGTTGTAGCAGGCCCAAGGGTCGGTCACGTCGGCTGCAGTCTCCCGCCGCCCGGGTTGGAAGCGTCTCGATGCAAACTTGTTAGCCCTCTTCGGCTCCTGCACCCACTGCACATCATCCTCTTGAAGTGCTCCGCTTTCTCCTTGTTGCGCTTGGTGAAATGTTATCCGCTCTTTGATGAAATCTATCGTTCGCTCATACCAGCCGGTCGCTTTATACTCTTGTGTGAGCAGGCGTTTCAATCCCTCCTCCCTAACTGTCGGATCTAGCGCCAAGGCTGCAGTGAGCCACTTGTTTCTTAAAAATCTTTTGAGGTATTTGTCGAGCTTTTTGATGGCATTAGCGGATGAAGTTCGGCGGGCTGAAGACACTGATGGATGTTGATGGATGTCGTGCAGCTGCTCCATTGCGTCTATCAGGTCGGGTATCACTCGGTACGCGTGCGCTCCTACTTCAGAATACACCTGGGTCAGGTTTAAAAATACCTTTAATGAAGGTTGGATCAGAAGTAGCGCGTCGAATACCGCTTTATTGAACTTGGGGCACTTCTTTGCATTTGTACGGGTGGTGAACGACATCACTGTTTCGCGGAGGCGCAGCACACGGGCAATGGCGGCTTCCTTGGAGTTCCAACGCGTTATCACATCCTTCAAGGGTAACAACCCTCTCGGGGTCTCTGGATTCTTAGCCAGTTTGATCTTCTCGAATTCGTCCATTCTTTGGGGGGACGAGTGTACGTATACCCCCAGTTGATGAACCAAGTCCACGGGTGAAGAGCCGGAGGGTGTGTCTACCCCATCCTATTATACCAGTGCGAGTCAATCAAAAGTCTTATTTCAGGGGCGATCCACCTACCTGGTCTTCCATCGCTTCGAAAGCCTCGCATTGATCCATACTACCCTCGTTTGGCGTCCCTTCAGCTTCGTGGTCCTCCTGGTTTCCCTGAAGGAGCACCGCATCGTCCTCGGTGATACTGTCTTCCAGTCCCACGTCCCAAAACGCTGAAGTCCCCATCACACGAATCTCTGGGACATTCTCGGGTGCGTAGGCGTAATCCGCCTCTGTCAAGCCAGCTGAAGGGGAAAGGGGGAGGTAAGATGGACACCCTTATATGTTGTGTCAGGAAGTGTCACTTACATTCCCCGCTAATGTACTCCAATGCCGCGATGTTCGCAATGTGACACAAGCAACCCACCATATCTGACCCCGTGTACTTGATATTGAGTTCAGTGCGCATCAATTCCTCCAGTCTAAGGGCACCGGCTTTGTTGCTAGAGGCATTGTCTCAACACAGGGAGAACTGGGGTCTCTCAATACTGCTGCCGGAAACCTTTTCTGTGATCCAATGCAGAGCGTTGCATAGCGTACACTCGGAGTCTCGCGGCGTGCAGGAGGAGGTTTGTTCCAGTTCTAGAGCTTTCTTCGCTATGCAGCGGGTGGCTGGGGGATAGTTTCTGGTACGGCCGGAGGGGGAAGGTCGGCAACGTGGTCGGCGTGAGGTGCTGGAACTGGAGGAAGGTCCATAGTGGATTGATAATGGATTGAGAGGTAGAAGTATAAAGAGACATTAAGGGTATACAACGGGCAACAAGCAATTAGTATATGTATGTACAGCTAATAGGAGGTGGGAGTACATATATAGACGATGATAGGAAGTCGGTGTTGAGGTGAAACACAGCACCTGAAGGCTGGAAGCCCCCTCTGTGACGGATAGTAGAGCTAACAATAGCCGAGATATAAACGAAGCTATTTTGGACGCGACGTATCGCGAAAGAACGCGGGAGTAAACTTTGAAACGGCGGTAAAAGGTCAACCGGAAAGCCGGAAGGCACATCAGAGAAATTGGTCAGCGTGCGTGTGGCAAAGGCTTACGTCAGCCGTTTCCGGCGGCCGTGCAACCGTGCAATTTCGGTCTAAGTTCTTTATCCTTTTCATTTAATAATGCCTGTGGCGGCGTTCTGCCCCATCTGGCATTAGACTAGAACTGTTTGTGATTGCTCATGACTACGAGCCCTGTAAGAAGCATTTTCAGCAGTGTAAGCAGTCCTGCGACTAACAGACCACTGCTGTTAGAGCAGGATCAGTATGGACTGTTGTCGAGCGCTCGCCCACACCAAAGCCCAAGTTCCGCATCTCGGCTAGAGCGAAGAACTGTTGAGCAGAAAAAAAAAGACAAAAAGACGACACCAGGACTCGAACCTGGGCGGGCAGAGCCCAATTGATTTCTAATCAATCACTATAACCACTCAGTCATGCCATCTTGGTATATATCTCTATCTTAGCCAACATCCATACATATGTCGGGAGATGGAACGCCTTCACAGCGGAAATGCATAGGGAAATTAGCAAGCCAAGAACTCAAGTATGTAGGGCCGGTGTCGGAGCGAATGGGAGAAAACCCAACGGACAGCAGCGGCTAGCTTTGCTGGCAGCTTCATACCATTATGCTAACATCTATGTAAAAATACACACGTGTTTCGTCTTGTTGAAGCAGGGTTGTCGTCTAAAGTCCTTCTTCAAGAGGTGAGTAGCTCCTCTTATATGATATAAAGGTTTCCATTTGAAGTCCTTCAACAGGGTCGATGATTCCGAGACATTCGCGGAATCAAATTAGTGGACATGATCCGGTCGTTAGGCGTGCAAGATCAACATGTTCAATAGCGTGGCAACGGCCAGGACAGTGCATGCGTGCTGTGCGCAGAAGAGGGGGACGCAGGCTCGTCCTTCGCCGCAATGTTCACTCCACTCAAAAAGGGTAGTGAGCGGCGGCAGAATGCGGAGTGGGAGAGTGAGCAGCATTCTTGGGTTACAGTTCCTGTCTCTACGTCTACATCTAACTTGTGCTCCTCGATACCCGTAGCAAGCCCGTTGACTGCAGGGAGAGGGTCGATCGCATCCAAATATGGCACTCATAGGTCCAAGCTCAATAAAGCTGTTCCCCCAAGAACCCTTCAATCCGCTCGATCACGCCAGAAACACAGCCGGAACGAACCAAGACCAAGTGATGGGGGTAGAACGCCAGTGGATGATGATGATGAGGTTGCATATGACAAGTGGTGGAATGTGCTGCTGAGAGTGAGTGATTTATCTCATCGGACGATCCCGGGTTTGCTCTGCTATATCATCGATTCCCAAATCCATCTTTCCAGCCAAATAAACGCAGAGTAGAAGGATGGCTAAACTCGTGGTGGAAACGTAGTTTCGTGTTGGTGCTGGCACCGTGCCTCTTTGTATGTGGTTCGGGATTCCTACTTCGACGGACTCTTGCTCCCGCTAATTGTGGTCCTTACAGGTTTGGACATGGGTAGCTATGCCCTTTCCCACATCCGAAACCCTGGTGGAAAAGCCTACCAGCCTCACGGTCGGATCAGTGCACAATGTGTCTCTCGATCTGAGCAATCGCGCGGATATGCCAGATGGACACGAGGATGGTTCATTCTACAGAGTCGATTCGAGCTTTCTATTTTTCCTGTTTTGGTATTACGGTTCGTGCCATGTTTTGTGATGCTTCTTCCTTTGGACTCGCGCTTACCATTTACGAAATCCAGGGATTTATCTCGCAGTGGCCCTTCTGTTTATTACCAAGTTGTTCGACCTATATCGCTTGAGTGAGTCTTCTCCATTGGAAGGAGTAACCACACATGTGAACCGCTTACCCCTGGGGCATTGTAGACTGGTGGCCGCGTCGACTAGGTGGCGCCATCTCATACACCTTTTTCTGGTCAACATCTCTCTTCTTCGGGTTTATCGCCCAGCATTTTGATCTTTTCGCAATTGGGAAGAGAAGACAGTCTCGAGAAGGTGCAGATGATGTCGATTGGGAGAGAAAAAGTATGTCTTTCGACCTTCAGGATTTACATGGTGTTGTTCCGGCTGATCGAGACTTTGTTGCTTCTCCTGCTAGCCTTCTGGATAGCTTTGGCATTCACGACGATGCTCATGCCGGCCGTGGTCTGCTTCTCCAAACTCAAACGTGACAAGCGACATGTCTATCGCAATCCACTGACGGAGCATCAGAAAGCGCAGGTCACATTTGGCCTGTTTTTGACTCGCCATGTCTGACATCCGGCCCTTCTCTCGATACAGGTTCATCGACCGGGAGTTTCTTCCTAGAATACCGTCCTCTTGGTTGAGATTCTGTTGGTTTATGGCTGTGCTGGGCATTGCAACTTTCTCGCTCATAGCGGGTCAAGGTGAGCACCGGCGAGTGCTTCATGCCGATATGAATCTCATATCCTAAATTCGTCTATAGCATTCGCCAGCACGTACCTCACCACCTTGCCCCACACGTCCGTCGATGCGGGTATCTGGGTTTATACATGGATAGCGAGTGCGTTGACTAGGGTGGGTCTTTGTTGTTCTTGCTTTGTTCTTGCTGACTCCCGTGTTGCATCGTTCCACCAGGTGTTACTCTTCTCAATCAGCTTTCTGTCTGGATCATCGGTACCAGGATCCGTTCCCGTGCGCTTTTGTTTTTGTACAAGGTACGTGTCCACCCTGGAGCTCGACGATTGATAAATTGCTTCATTCTAAGGCTTCTCCCTGAACAGTACTTCTTCCAAGTTGTCTTGTTCACGTTCTACCGGAACTTGGTAAGGTCTCCTTAATACCTGCGCTCGTGTACTTTAACAAACAGAGTCGCATGTAACAGTTCGCCCGTCTCCAGTCGCCTCAGCAATTCATCGTTATTCAACTGTTATCGTCCATCGCCGTAATTTTCCTACACCCTTTCCAAGTCACTCGGATCTGGCATCGAGGACTACAGGTTTTTCTCAACTACAGCAAAACGTACGAGGAACACGTACACGCACAAGCTATCACATTCTATGTCCGAGGTGTCGCACAGAACGTGACAGCCCTTTCGTTCCTAGGATGGCTTTGCATTCTTCATTTTGGTCCGAATGCCCGTGAGTCTTAGGCCAGCGTCGGAAGCCTCTCTATATTGACATAAATTCGATATCTCTAGACATATACCCGTTTTTCCGGTTCTCCTACAACAAAGATCCATATACATTCCAGCTTACGTTCCTTGCGACCCTCGCTATTTGGGTATGGTGACATTGGTGTTTGATATGGGCTTTACTGATGTGTGACCCTTTCACAGGCTATTGAACTCGTCAATTCGTTTATTGCACGCCAGCTGATGTATGTGATCACTAACATGGATGTGACTGAACTTGGCCTAAATGAGATGAAGGAGTATCCGGAATTGAGTAAGTATGTCACCTTTCTACGCAGACGGTTGATTTGCTGACGATGCCTCCACACAGCTGTCGCTTCAGGTAAGGTTTCGTCCAATATCGAATAGACTATCATACGCTTACTCTCCAATGATGTTCAGGTTGGGCCAGTGTCCATATCCTGAGCAACATCCTCTTGTTCCTGATCAGGGTAAGTTCTGTCAGATCAGCATACCTTCAACTTGCATGCTAGCTGACTGCCTGAGTTCGAGAACAGCTCGACTTCAAGTAGTTCGCGAGTCATCGTGTTCAGGTTGTATATTGCCTTACATGTTTCGCTTGGTTGTATGCTATGATACGCCTATGTGTAGATATCGCCTCTTTCCGTCGTTTTCCACTCTGCCAATGCGAGAGAGGGTATTCAGCTGTAACCCTCTGGGGTGATGTCTAGCCGACGGAGAAGTTGATGAACACTCCCTCTTTTGAGCACAGTATGCTTGCCGCCCTATCCCCATTCCAGTCGGAGGAGGCGTGAGGGTCTGAGCGTTGTTACCGGCATCCGTTGGAAGTCTGAAACCGTTCAGAATTAGCATTGCGCCTCGTCTGATATTGGGAAGCGTAAGGCGAAAACGTTTTTTACGTTGCCATCGGGAGATCCATCTTCCGAACAGTACTGTAACATGCGCTCTATCGCTTTCCACGAACGTTGACGCATACGGCAGGACGTAACCTTGATCCACGTGGGTGAAGCATGCGACTTAGTATAGCTAATGTGTCGGTATAGTCTGTTTGTTAGAAGTTGGGATGTTGATGTTTGTAAGCGTCTGGACTCCCTTTAATCCCGCCCTATAGTGGAATGATTAGATGGTTTCGAAAGTCCTGTTGCCGTTGAAGCTTGTCTTGACGACCGATTTAGATTGCGCGAATCTCTATCACCTCTCGACTCTGGACTCTTCAACGCTGACCGAGCAGCTCTCAATCCCGACATGAGTCATATGTCTCAGCTCTAAGACCTGATGATCGTCGAAGATGCGAACATCATCGTCTTGATTCCGATCGATCCCTTATATCACACAGCTGAGGTTAGCTCTGGACTAGCTAGACCCTACCTTGGGTGATAACCCGATGAGCATTTTTCGGCACTTAGACGGAAGAGTAATCCATACAGGCAGTTATCAGACGGAATACCAGTAACAGCGTAGAACCATCCCCTTGACTCCAGCTAGTGAATCTTTACAGGCTTACTTAGTTCCACCTCCCGGTGGGTCACATCCAGTCATTCAGCATTAACGTACTAGGCATTTACGGCGACCCCTATAGCATAATGAGCTCGTCTGCCGTTCTCCAATACCCCATGCTCGGTGCGATTCGCGGAATCTCAGCTGTCTCACCCACACCGCGCAATTCCTCGGTCCGCCAAACGCATCCATACCCGGCCCGTCTCGGTTCTCTCGGTCTATTCTCCGGACAATGTTACACGCACATTCGTCGCAACATTCATCGAAGGCAACGCAAGGCATGTCATACGATGCTTGCACCCCCGGTCCATCCTGCGTTCAGCCGTGGGGTAGTGAGAAGATGGATGCTCAAGGGTTGCAGCTGCCGACAGATAGGATCCCAGAGGGCGAAGATGATAATCAAAGCGAGTGGGACTGTCTCCCGGTATCGATCACGTTGCCCAGCAGATTGCTCAACTCGCGTGTTTAAGGCGACATCGCGACAAGTGCGCTTGCGCACCAAAAGATTTCCCGTTATTCTGTCCCAGCATCGGGAGCGTTCTTCCTCGGCTCAGGAGACAGAAGCTACTACTCGCCTCTCACTCTCTCAGATCAAGCCCTTGATCAGGCGCCATCCCAGCCACTGATCTTCGTCAGCTGCAACTGACGACTGGGGGCTTTCGGATTTTACCACTCTTCGCAGGCCGGAAACGGCACCGCTCTGCCTCCAAATGATGGTCTCCACTGCCAGCTGCATGTTTACGAATGGATATAATGCTTCGTTGCTGGGTTTGGAGGGGACCCGGAGAATATCCTGCCATCGGGCAGAGCGCTGGTGCCGAATCTCTTGCGTTACGCACGCCAACAAACCCGGCCATCTCCAATCGTATCGCCGTTCCATCCTGCTCATCGGTAGTCGGCTCTGCATGCCTGCTATGACTCCCGAAGAGTACGAGAAAAATTTCCGGTCAGAAGCTGCCAAGCTCGGTATCGCCGTATCAAACACGCGCCCGAGTGATGACATTCTTCGCGACCTCGAACGCATAGAAGTGGAAGCGATCCGAAGGGAGGGGTGGGTTGGGATACCTTGCTCACACAGTGAGATGATGCCGTATAAAACCCCATCGATGGCGCTTCTGCGGGGTCCAAAGAACAAGATATCATGGACGACGGGGTGAAAAGATGGGTATCGGAACAATTGATCAGTGCGTGCGGATTTGATTGAAGGGTTCTCACATAACAATTTGATCGGTGATGTCAGTCGCAAGAAGCATGCAAAGGCGTTCAGTCAAATAGTGAAAGGCTTCATACACTTGACGATGAGAAATGAAAAGGCTGCCAAAGCCTTACTCGAGCTGTACGAACTCACCGACATCAATCTCGACGAGCCGACGGCATTGGCTCGAATCTGTCAATTCGAATCCGACATCGGCTTTCTCGCTCCCGCACTTGCTGAATGCGTAGGAGCATCTTCTTCTAGTTCTACGCGCACGTTTCTACAGCTATTCGAGCCCGGGAATCCGTTCCCTGGTCCTCTCGAGCAAGGAAAGTATGCCACCCATACCTGGGATATCGTTGGGCTTCTGGGTAGTTTCGAAGATGAACATTCCCCAGACTATCAACCAGTAATCCGTGCATGGCGAGAAAGGATTATCGCTTTCGTCGCTCGAGGGCCAGATGGGGCGGGATTACGGGAATGGAAGTCTGCTGGAATGTCGCATGACATGGCTGAAATAGCGCTTGTGGTTGATGCTGAGAAAAATGATGGAATGCGATATCTCGAAGGTGATGCATACATTGGACCCGCTACCAGAAGAGGACGATTGCTTGATATCGCCACCCAGATACACCCGACGGACGAGGCAGATGTGCTGTGGAATGACGTTTGTCGGCGTTTCTTAATGAAGGGCGAATAACCCGAACCACCGAAGACACGTACGTGCAGTTCTATCCTCCGCGATTCGACACTGTACCGTCTCCAGAATTGTATTATTGTAATTTATGGCAAGTGGGTTCTAACCCACGCTCAGACTATATTGAACTATCGATACAACGTGACTATTACATGATACCAATGCAAATGAGAACAGCACTGACTACAAACGCTCAACCCGCTCGTACATGGACAACCCGACCAAATCTAATGCCCAAGCAATGATGGATCCATCGCTATTCCCGAATGCAGGTCTGATCGCAGAGGCAAGTGCAGGTCTTCGGTCGGCTGATCTATACTCGTCCCTTCTTCACGGAGTCTACGCCTCTTCCTGCGGCCATCTTCTTCACGTATGTCGGCCAAGGCGTGATCATCCACAGAATCCAATGTATCGTGGTCTTCAACATGGTGCTGGGAATGATTTGGAGCTTCCGAGCCATTTCTCTTCGTTGGTTCCCTTGGTATCGCGCCTGCTGTTGTTCCGCCTCTCGCCCTTGCGCCAAATGCGCTGACCGAGGGCCCACTGACATTAATTGATCCATTGCCGGAAGGTACCGTGATCAATCCAGCCTGAACATGAGCTAGCACTTCCTGCCGCGTCACTTTCTCCAACACGGTGTCCCTCCAGCCGGTTTTCTCGTTGTTTATCCATTTCCGGACTTGACGTTCACCTAAACGCTCAAATAAACGAGGTGACACGGTTGTCTTCAGGTGTCGAGCAATAGTGGCTGCTTTGTTGAATCCGAACTGTCAAGAAAGCAGGGTTAGCTCCTGTGAACCGATAACCCGGAAAAACTAAACGGACAAACTTTTTCTGCCGTCTCGTCGATCATTGTCCATAGTATAGGTTGAAACCAATTCGTCAACTGCCTTGTCTGCCGTGTCATGTTTGTGTTTACTGTACTAGATGCAGAAGGCGAGGCGTTCCTAACCGCGGTCGAGGACATACCGTGCATTTGCGGCAAACTGCCTGATGGGCCGATTAGGGAAGACAGCGATGATAACGAGGCATAGGACGCGCCGAGGCCATTCGCTGTATTTAGAGTGATGGAAGACATGTCGTGCTCGCCATCTGTCTGACTATGGTTGTCATCAGCGAGATCCAACATATGTCCCTGTTCACCATCAGCATTAGCGAAAGTCCGCTGTTTGAGTGACGTGTCGAAAATCCGCGACTCACTGCATCGTCCTGCATCACCTCATGTAACGTACTCGGCAACGGCACATCCCTTGACGCACTCGCCATCAATGCTTCTAATGTAAGACTGTCATCCTCGGTCGCCGTACTTGTCCCTCCGGAATTTGCCGTTGAAGACTGTATCTGACGATGTGAATGCGGATCATTCGACTGGCTTTGCGGAGTGCTATGGCTACCGCCAGCCTGCTCCTGCTCTGCTGCTTGTTGTTGAGCCTGTTGCTGGGCTTGCTGTTCGCGAATGAGCTATAAGGCGAGAGTAAGGACGTTAGAGCGGACAGGTATCAAGGAAAGTGGCACATGACTTACCTTTTCAACCTGCTCTATCTCGAACTGAGAACATTGACAAAGTAACCGGATAAGCGTCAGTCATTCGTTCAGCAAAGATCGATATGGAAGATTTTCCTGACACCACAGCCGCAGGTAGGATCGGCATGCCAGCTGGAAGCCCTGACTGTCCTCGCGCAACGAGCTTACAAGCCAAACCGCCAGTTCAATCGCGACGTCTCGTAGATGAATTTCGACCATGAGAAGGTACTCGGACGCAGATTATCCGTCCTTTCGAGGCATCCGACACCGCCCACCTTTTATGATTCCTTGAAAATCATCCACGTCGAGCGTTCCCGCGCTTGTTGTGTCGTTCCCGCACTGAAACCCTCCAAGCTCAATCCATTGCCAAACACCTCCGTCCTGCCATTGACCCATTGCTTGACCCTCCGGACGTGAGGGAGTGCAACCGTGCCGTAACCAGGTTCAACCTTGTTCGCCATTCAAAGTCCTGAGGCGCCCACAATCCTCCCTCCCCTGCCGACTCAAGCCTCATGTGATATTCTCAACAGCACAGCGTTTACACACCCATTGACAACCGGCAGATGGGCACGTTCTCCCTCTCCGCCGGTACGAATCAATGACCATCAACAAACGCATCCCCTTCTCCCGTTCGGCCGTGCTTTCCGACCTTTTCCACCTCTCCCCACATTCCACGTAGCCCTACATGACGACCCGAGCACCACGACTTGACAACATCATAAGGGACCTAAAGACTCACCGCTACGTATCGATTCCCGACCTTCACTTGAACTTTGCCGCTACTTCCCAGCCCCGAGCCAGACGAATACGACGTCTCCCCTTGGCCTATCAACTGCGGATCAATCACGTTCTGCTGCTGCTGATGGTGATGATGATAATGCTGCGCAGGCGTCGGTGTTGGCGTCGCGATGATGGTTGATGCCTCGGTAGAATGGCGTAATTTCGCGCATCTCTCTGACGATGATTCTTCCACGGAGGCCCTGTGAACGTCCTGTTCCTCTCCCATTGTCCCCTCCTCGCCTATTCTGCCTTCCTCGCTCAACCCTGTCCCTGGATCATCTCCGCCGCCGCCACCTTCCGCATGAGCAGCCTCTGCTCGCTTCCTCGCTCGCCAATCCGCCTTTCGTTTCCGCTCCTTCTCCCTCCGCAGCTCCATCGCGATGAACTGCCCCACTGCTTGTTCCCGTACACCCGCGAGCGCAGCGATGCGCGACGTGGCTGAAGCGGTGGTATGGGTTGAGGATCCGGATAAGGGCGGTGGTGCAAGTGGTAAGGGGCGCGAGGTTAGGAGGGGATGAAGGGCGTCGTCGGATGTTGAGCTTGATATTACGTGGCTCGTGGTGCCGGTGGTAGGTGTCGTCGGTGCAAGGGGACGACGTGAAGCGATCGGAGCTGTGGAGGCACGCTGAGTTGATGTTG
This sequence comes from Naganishia cerealis, assembly GCA_030039265.1. Classification (NCBI taxonomy): domain Eukaryota; kingdom Fungi; phylum Basidiomycota; class Tremellomycetes; order Filobasidiales; family Filobasidiaceae; genus Naganishia; species Naganishia cerealis. The sequence goes on along the minus strand of JASBWR010000131.1, from coordinate 15,026 downwards.
AAACGGTCGACTGCGAGGGGTGGAATGTCAAGTCGTCCTCGGGTCGTCCCTCCGACGACGGCGCACTCGTCGTCGCCCCGACGGCGCCGACGCCGGAGTACGCCTGTGGCGCAAACACCTGGGGCGCATACCCGCCGTCGGCAGCGGCATACCCGCGCTGCAACTGCGGGTAGTGGCTCTGCTGGAGCTGGTATGGATGGTGGTGGTGATGTGCCATGGTCCGTGTGCTGGGGGCAGCGAGCGCAGGCCCGGTCGTCCTTGTGAGCCAGCTTTAAAGGTGGTCAGCCGCTTCGGGCGCACCAGCTGCAGTAACTGATAAGTGCTGTCCGTCGCCATTTGCTAACTCTCTGGTTTATACGTGCTTCCGGTTCGGAAGTGAACAGATAGATAGCGATCAAATGTACCTGTTTTGTGTGATGAAGCTGAGGTGACAGTTAGGTACAATGGGAGACTGGCATGTACCCTACCTGCCTACATAGATTGCATACATGCCTTTATTTTTTCCTCTCTGAAAGGAAGGCGCTCCTCGCAAGTTCGCCATGATCAATCAAGACACAGTCCCATGGTCTCTACTAGTGATTCATATCACATGATACCCGTTGTCACTTTCTTCGATAACAAGCACAGCATGTGCATCTGCAGCAGTGTTGCGCCCGGGTTGTAGCGAAGATGCAAACAGCCCATCCATCTCATGAAAGTACTTACATGACGCTGCGTACTACTCACTCTGTTCCGTATCTGGTGGTACCTAAGATATGACTATGATAATTCAATAACTTCTACAGCATATGTACAACTTTGAAGAGGAACTCCCTCCAAGCAATAGTCGCGTCGGGAAAGCATAAACCGAGGCGGGACATCGTAATCATGGCTCTGCTTTAATCGCTCGGGAACGACGGCCACTGATGGTGAAGCTGATAAACATGAGCCATTCCATTCGGTCGCTCCAGGAACTGAGCACCGAGCTTGTGCATGATTCAATCATGTTGTTCTAGCCGTCGGTCCCAGTGGTCTGTATCGACATCACCGAATCTCTTCGCTCGTACGAGTATGTCGAAGGAGGGTGGAGGAGACCATCCCCAGTCATTGTAACAGACGGTGACGGATTAGATACTGCAGTCCCCTTGGATGACCCCGTATGTCCTCCCCAGCTATTCAGCCATATCTTCTCCGGAGTAACGTTCCGCTTGTGAAGGCTGGCCTCCCACTTTATATCGAGCTTCGAGCGTGTCTCTGTATCAGTCGTGTGTTTGCCGACGTCAGTGGCAGTGGTCTCAGGCTTTGAAGACTGTTTGGACTGAAGACGAGGCGTTACGCCTCTCAGCCAGATGTGAGGTTGTTGTCTGTCCTTGGGATCGCTGACCACGTACTTTGCACCGGTCAAAGGGTTCTCATGTACACCTGGAGTGTCCCCTATGGATGGTCTTCTGGGCAGATGATCATCGGGTTGCAGAGAACTTTTACCAACATGTTCAGGTTCGAACTCGGGCGTATCAGGTGGGAATACTTCTGAAGTGGTCGTCACTGACATTTATTCTTCCTGTTTGTTATAGGTCGGAAAAGTGGAAGCTCTTAATAAAGGACTGGGAAGACGCCTAGAAGGCACTTGAAAACAGCGTAAATGGACCCAGGTAAGAGAACTGTTAAACAGAGTCGAAGATAACCCTTTGGTATATATACCCAACCTGTGGCTTTCCCTCGTCCGGCCGTGCTATCTATTGGGTTCTGAGGAGCACAAAGGATTGCGAAACAGGAAAAAAAAGACAAGCACGTCAGCAGCATGCCCTCCTGCACCGCACCGCCTTAAACTTTAAGGCCACCCGAACCAGACAAGTAGCGCGATTCCTTTATGCAAACTTACTCCTCAATCCGTACGCAAGTGCCGTCAGCCCACCGATGTTAAAACGCGGCCTACAGAGGCAAGCACCGAGCGGGTGTCAGGGAGGATCAATCCGCCAGTAAGACACCTATGAAGGAATGTGAGAGCTTCATTTCCGAAGAACCGTCTGCATTGCCAGAGGCATCCAAGAGGGCCTCCAAGAAATTACTCAGCTAGATAGGGAAGTATGCATCATGTACATGGGATCGTCCGTCCTTTATATATGCAGATATTCGCAATATCGTCCCTGCTGGAACCGGATCCGCAAGAATTGGTCAGTAGCAGACTCGTTCGGAAGATGCACAACGTCTGAGCGCCCGTCTACGAACCCCCTCCTTCTCTACGACGCGCTGGGCGAACCCCCCGTAAGCATAGCAATCCCGAACGCGCCGCAGTCAGCTCCGGGCTGTGAAACATTTGAATGGTGTTTGGGCTGTTCATCATGATACATGTCACCCCAGTTCCGACATCGGCATACACACAGACCACGTACGCCATGCTCAGCCCCCAGTTCTGCTGTTGCGGTACGTCCTTCTCCCTCCCGTTGCGAAGAGCTAGACTCATCTGCCGCTCATCCCCGTAGCCGTCCCGCTCGTGAACGCCGGTATCTATGCGCTCCTCAGTGAGCAGTTTGTATGTCGCCTTGACGGACCGTGGCATCGTAGGCGCTTTGCTGATTGTTTGCCTTGGCTGGTGTCGGAATTGCTTGCAGGCGTTGTCGATCTTGAGCGGAGTATTGGCGATAGCGACGCCAACGGGTGAGTTTCCCTCTCTTCAGTTCGACAGACGACAATCGCTTACATAGTATACAATGTGTTTCTCTACACTCACTAGTCGTTGGCTCCTACGTGCCGTCGTATACGCCATACATCCTCGCCGCGCTGTCATTCATCGTCGCCGCCGTCCAAATAATCGGGTTCTACGGTGTTTTCAAGGTACGGATTTCCCCCTTGCACATTCTTCTCCCTGGCAGAGAACTGACGGCATTCTGAAAATCTCACGGACGAACAGGAACAACGTAGAACATTCAAGGCATACGCAATACTCAATGCCTTCGTTTTCGCTGGAGCTTTCATCTTGACCGGTGCACTGATTGCAGTGTCCGGCGTGAGACATGACGAAGCCGTCGCGAAATGCCAGGTGAGCTCGCCTTTCCCTGTTCAGCGATCCTCACGGCCATCCAGGGCGCTTACCCCCGCTAACGTCGCTCGAATCGTGATAGGCATCGTACTATTCGGATAACACCAGCACAACAAGTGAAGGGAAACAAGTGTGTGACGCGTTTGCGTGGGCGGATTTGGGTATCATGGCCGGTCTCTGGCTGCTATTGCTCGTCGTGCAAACCTACCTGTGCTTGTAAGCTTCTAACGTCCACGCTCCTACCCTTCCCTTGAGCTCATTAGCGCTGCGACATAGCATCACCCGCGTATACGCCAAGAACCAAAAAGACGAACATCAGCGGTACAAGAGTATCTACGATCAAAACGCGGAAGAGTTTGCCATGGTCGAGCAAATGCAGCGGTGAGCCTTTGTAACCCTCTCTGCCGTCGTTTCTCCACTGAGAACCCTTTGCGAAAGTAGATACGGCGTACCGGGTGACGCATGGGACCACCGCCCATCGCTCGATTCGCTCGCAGAACAAGAACGCCTCGCCGACACATCCGCCTTCAACCGTCCTTACTCATATGCGCCTCCGGGACAGCACGGCCGAATGCAGTCGTCCAGCTCGCTCAAGTTTTCCGACCAGGTCGTGGACACGGGCTTATCGTACCACGCCGGTGGTAGAGCCCGGGAGGAACCGCGTGCGAACGAGTTTGCGAGCGAAGCAGAGTACAGGGAGTACATGCAGCATGTTCAAGACCAGGAGCGGGAGATGGAGTACGCTCAGCAGGGGCAAGGGCATTCGTATCCCCCACAGATACAAACGCATGGGCAGGGGTACGAGGAGGACCAGGAGGAATACCAGCATGACCAGCCGCAGCAAGGGCAGATAGCGCCAACTGCGTCCAGCCCTTCCCATTACTCGTCAAGCCATAACTACGAGCACCAGCCGCACCAGCAGATACCGATGCCGATGCCCATGGCGCCGCCAGAGTATAGCTCTGGGTATGCGCAGGCACAGGATGGAGGTGCTGTGCTGGCGAATGGCGGTGCGGCAAGGGGGGATGGCAAGCATGGGTATGTTGCGCGATGAGGTGATCTGGTGAGTTGCTGTGCTGTTGGGTTGTTTATTGCGCCGAGCCGAGGTTCTGATTGATACCTGCTCCCAGAAAGTGTCCCTACCTATGGACATCGCCGAGTCACCTTAAATTTGTACAACAGTTCACGAGATCAAGTCGCGGAGGGGCGTGGATGGACATAGATGGGGAAGATCCTGATGTCCTGTAACTAGCATATATGTATACCCTTGTGTAGCGGAGTGCACCTTGACTCGACGTGCGCTCGATCGCTGTTCCGCTTTAGCGCGCGGGTCGGACGGCTTCCCGATTTTTACGGGCTTTCCCCTTCATATCCCCTAGCTACCCGGACAACCATCTCCACCCATACAACCGCTGCACTGCGTACACAATGGCTGACGAACATCCTACGCAACCCGCCGTCGCGCAGGAGGACACAAAGAAGGAGGTCCCGTTGGACGAGAATGGACAGCCGCTGAGCAAGGGAGAGATCAAGCGGAGGGAGAAGGAGGCTGCTAGTGAGTATCGCACTCGTGTGGACCTCGCTGCTGCCAGGTGCGAGTCGTTCGGGACGGGATAGTGTTCTGACATGCTGTGCTCCGGTAGAGGCTGCCAAAGCTGCGGAACGAGCTGCCAAAGAACAAGCTGCCAAGGAGAAGAAGGCTGCCGAGGAGGCCAACGTAGGTTGTATCGTCAAAGGAAAGGAGCAGTGTTGGCTAATCTGTCAGGCTACTGTAGGACACTGCCGCTGAAAACTATGGAAAGCTTCCCCTTCATCAATCCCAGGAGCGTTCTGGTGAGTCCTTGTGCCGGATATTTACCCGATTAAACCTGACATGACCTCGGACAGGTCGAACCCGTCTGTCCTTCGAGTCTTTAATGTCGGCCGACGCTGCATCCCAGTACCCGGAATCAGAGACCGTCATCATTCGAGCACGAGTCCACAACGCCCGAGCGCAGGGCGCCAAGATGGCCTTTGTCACTCTCCGACAACAAACCTTGACGTTGCAAGGTGTCGTATCTATCAGCAAGGAAGGCGATGAGCACGCCGTCAGCAAGCAAATGGTAAAGTATGTTACCGGTATCCCGATGGAATCCATCGTCCTCGTCGAAGGTGTCATCAAGCCCGCCGAGGTCAAATCATGCACCATTCAGACTTGTGAAATTCAAATCCGAAAGATCCACACGATCGTCGAAGTTACTCAACGACTACCTTTCGGCGTCGATGAGGCCTCGCGAACCGAGGCTGATTACGCCAAGGAGGACTCTCAATTCCCTCGTGTCAACTTGGACACCCGGTTGGACAACCGAGTCATGGACTTGCGAACGCCCGTCAATCAGGCCATCTTCCGCGTGCAGTCCGCCGTCTGCCAGCTCTTCCGAGAGCAGCTCAACTCGCTCGGTTTCATCGAAATCCACTCGCCAAAGTTACAGGGTGCTGCTACCGAGTCGGGATCGAGCGTGTTTGAAGTTTCATACTTCAAGGGTAAAGCCTTCCTCGCTCAATCTCCCCAACTGGCAAAACAGATGTGTATCGCCGGTGACATGGAACGGGTATACGAAATCGGACCCGTCTTCCGTGCCGAGGACTCCAACACGCATCGACACTTGTGCGAGTTTACCGGATTGGATCTTGAGATGGCCATTGAGGAGCACTACCACGAAGTGTTGGACGTGCTTGATTCCTTGTTCCTTGCCATCTTCAAGGGACTGAAGGAGAAATTCAGCCATGAAGTCGCGACTATTGCCACTCAGTTCCCGTGTGACGAGTTTACATGGTTGGACGAAACATTGAAGCTTGCGTTCGCGGACGGGATCAAGATGTTGAAGGATGCTGGTGCCAAGAACCTCGATGGATCGGAACTCAGCGAAAGCGATGACCTTAGGTACGTTCTAACCTGACCAAACACAACGTCACAGCCTCTGACCTTGCCCTTTCCTTTGTCTCGCGCAGCACCGAGAACGAACGATGGCTCGGTCGACTCGTCAAGGAAAAGTACGGCACAGACTACTACATCCTCGACAAGTTCCCCCTCGCCATCCGACCATTCTACACCATGCCCGACGCCACCAACCCTGCGCTTTCCAACTCGTATGACTTTTTCATGCGGGGTGAAGAGATCTTGTCTGGCGCTCAGCGAATTCACGACCCCGAATTCTTGATCCAGCGGATGAAGGAGTGCGGAATTGAGCCCGCTAGCATGCAGGGCTACATTGATGCGTTCAACTTGGGTGCTCCTCCTCACGCGGGTGGTGGTATCGGTATGTTCATTCCCTCTCTCCAAGCAGAGAGAAAGAACGCTGACGGGTTTCTCTCTCGTGCTAGGTCTCGAACGTGTCGTCATGTTGTTCCTCAAACTCGGAAACATCCGACGGGCCTCGTTGTTCCCCCGAGACCCGAAGAGGTTGAACCCTTAAAAATAAGCGGTGCCACGCAGTGTCGGGCGCTTGTTGTGATAGCTTTGATGACAAATGGTATGACGACGCCAAGCATGATTGAGAAGGTGCTAGAACGCCAGTTCGCGTTTCAGCAGGAGGGAGCAGTATTCATTTCCAGTTGTCCTTTGTAAGGCAGTTTCTGGTCCTGGTCGCTTCTTGGCAAGACCAGATTGCAGGCTTTCGACCCGTTCTCACCAGGTGTTTGCGATCAATCCTCGTCACCTGAAACAAGGCCGAGAACCGATTCCCAGTCGTTCCCCACAAGGAAGCTTTGGCTGCTGGTCCCTCTTTTCAAGGAGACTTGGATCGCACAGGTTCGATCTGTTTAAATTAAGCGTTTGCGATCACTGCCTGTGATGATTAGCTAGATGCAAGACATCCTTTCTTCTTGAGAACTCTTAATCTCCTAATAAAGAATGATGCGCCGACCACCAGCGACAAGGGGGGACAGCAACAGAGGTATTTATACCGGCCATTTTCTTGCTCCTGCTTTGAGTCATGATAGGTAGATCACCTTCCCTTCGATACTCTCGTCCCCAGATCAAGCAACTAGTTGACTGGAACGTTGTGCTTGCCAGTATGACGGTCATAGTGGGTAGGATATGTATAGTGGATCGTGTAATAGATGTCAAAGGCTTCTCTAGTAAAATGACATCGAAGTTAGGCGCGATTGTTGACTCTGAAGGATGATAAGTTGAGTTCGCACAACCGTCCAGCCTAGTGCGGTTTTGGGAAAAAGGTGTAAAGGCAAGGGTGAAGCTTCCCCGTAGCTATGTAGCGCTCGAGGGCATCAAGATTCGTTCTTTCCTTTTGTCTGCAGAACCGCCCCGGATAACATTTCCCGTTTGGGGAAAGACTGCGATTATCTGTAACAGTAAACTGCATGTATCACGACAATTATCCTCCCGTGAATACGGAGGACATGGTTTGATACACTAGAACTATAACGGCAATACAAACCATCGAGTGCCGACTATCAAATACCTAATACATTTGCACCCAATAGAAACTGGCGACAAAATCCTGTACCCCTTCTCACCACTTGCAAGTCCCCCAAGAAGGGCTAATGCTAAGCGTCAGTGCCAGTGACGTCGGAGGGAGGAGGCGCCGTGCTGCCATCATAACTATTCTTGGAGTTGTAGGTGTTGTTAGTGGAAGTGGTGCCATCATAAGTATTCTTGGAGTCGTCGGTGTTGTCATTGGAAGTGGGGGGAGATGGCCCGGATCCGGACGTTTGTTGAAGACTGGGGTTTGTGTCAATAGCCGCGTGGGAGCCTAATCCCAACGCGCTTTCGATCTCTGCGACTTTCGAAACCTTTTCGTTATCCAAATCTTGAACACCCACTTTCCCCACTGAAATTTGCCAAATCTTCAAGTGGATTTCTGCGCGATCCTTTAGAAACTCTGCAATTCCTTGATCATCTCGCAGGACTTCATACGGGGTGAGTCCCAGGAGGCCGTCGAAGCTTGGATGCGGCAATGCCGGCTGACCGGTTTTCTCTTTTTTGGTCATCAGAACTTCCCATAACGGTTGCAAATTCTTGGTAAGGGCAGCATCGAGTTCAAATTTTTGCTGTGCGCGTTGAACTTCGTCGGACATGGTGGGCCAAGTTGGATCGAATCAGAGAAACGGGGGGTGAAGGAGGAAAGGATGGAATGGTGATGCACGGAGTAGAGGGGGGAGGGGGAATAGACCTGACTACTCTGTTCACTGGCAAGATTATATATACCTCTTTCGCCGGTCCTTTGCTCCAGGATGACGTGCTTTTCTCCTCGCAGTCTCCTTTGTTCTGCCCCTGGGCGTTCTCTGTGATTCAGGAGCAAGTGGCAGCTGGAGTGGCGAACCACGCACTACTCAAGCGCAGGTGCGCCCCGTCCCCCTTTGCTGACTAATCCCCGGTGACGCCTCCCGCTGTGGTTCCCTTGTGTGCCGCCCGCTTGGCGCGCCCCCGGGGTTGAAGCAGATTCTCGCTCCTCAGGGGGGATAGGGGTGGATGTTGGCGTTTCAGCCTGACACGCACAATGCGGGCCGGACGAGGAGCAGCGGACACGGCGCCCTCGAGCTCCGCGTCGACCTCCTCCAGCCTCGACGTCACCCAGTTCCTCCGCCCCGCCGACACTTCCGCCGCGGCGATGCACGCCCAGGACGAGTCGTCGACGGCCGAATCGGCGACAACGTCCGAACATGACCACACGGCGCAGGACAACGGCGGATGGACCGCGGGAGCGGGCAATACCACTGCTGGAGGAATCCCACAGGGAGGATACTCATCGACATCTTTCATCATTCATCAACCCGCGGCACTCGCGGGTCAAGTGGCGTCCTACCTCCCTCTTGGGACGTCGTATACACATGCGATACCGATAGGCCAAGCCGCCGAGTCTCATTCGAGGGGCAGTCACCCTCGTCTCCATCCACAGCAGCAACATCAGCAGCAGCAGCAGCAGCAGCAAGAGAGGGACCAGCAGACCATGACGACGCGGGAATACTCTGTTTCGGATTCAGTGACGAGTTCCGGCACGTCCTCTGCGGCGGGGTACCAAGACTATTCCTTGCCCGTCGCGAGCGGGTCGAACGGTGTCATTAGTGGCGAGGGGAAAGGAAAAGGCAGGGCATTAAGCGGGGAGACAGAGGGTGGTGAGTCTTGTTTTTCCTTTGTGGGAGGGAAATGCGAACGGGGATCTGATCGAACGTATCGTGGCCCTCGTAGTCATTCTCGGCCACGAGCTGGGCATGCCGGACACGACCACGAAACCATCCTCCTCCCATGCGCGGCATCATAGACGCACCACCTCCTCCGCCTCACGCAAAACGGACGACTCTGCGTCTTACCCGGCCGAATTCACCGCTCAGCTCCTCACGGGGCTGTCCAAACGTCCTGCTCCACAGAAGACAACGACGCTGACCGTCAGCGGGAAGAAGCAGAACTTGCCGCCCTCGGCGTACCCGCATTTAAGGCCGGGGGATACCGTCACGGATCCGAATACGCCGCATATCCACGGGTGTCCGTATTGCAACAAGGTGTACAGGGGACAGCATGCGAGGAGTATTTGTAGGCGGCATCAGATGAGTAAACATGGGATCGAGTTGGAGGTGCAGGTGAAGAAGAGTCGGTGGGATAATAGTGAGTCGCGACGGCCGACGAGGGCGAGAGAGGACGAGGCCGGAGAGCCGAACGAATCGAGTGAAGCGTGGATCAGCCAACGACGGCGGCGGAACCGCACGACCGTCAGTGTCTGCGCCGCAGGCTACGAGTTCGAAGGACTCTGCGGCAAGAGGCAGAGATCCACTCGAACGCAGCGAGAGTTCCCGGGCGAAGCGACAATAGGTCCGCAAGCTACGAGCCAAAAGGGACTTTTCCGGGAGGGGCAGGACTCGGTGCGCTGGCCCGCAGGCTACGCTTCAAGGACTCATGCGCCATCGCAGGGCAGCCGAGATTGGTCGCCTCACCGAGCACGCAGATACGAGACTCGGGCGCTTTTTGTCAGCTGGGGTTGAGACTCCTTCTGTATGTCTCGCCGCCTGTGCCGTGATAAAGACATGCATAGTCTACGTGATTGGCAAGCGGTCGAGTCAGTGCGAACGGAAAGTAATCTGGCGCTACGAGCGCATTGCGGCTCCGGACTTGACCCGGTTCTCAGAACGGACAGATGTTCAGCGTCTCGTGCACGACGAATGAGATATGGAGGGGACATCACATGAAGTCTAGTAACGATGGAGCTAATCCCTTGCGCTTGCGTTGTGCTCGTCCGCAGATCCGAATCGGCCGGCGACGGAGCAGGAGAAACATCAGCGGACGTTAGAATCCAAGCGTCGTTGGGCGGCGAAAGATAGGTGCGTATCTACCCTATTTTGCACCCCGGCTGAATCATGTGCTGATTTTGGACGTCCCCGTAGGAAACGACGACGATGCGCCAAGCTGGGGATCACGTATATCTCTAGCTCGGACGAAGGTGCCTCGGGAAGTTCGGAGGAAGATGGGACTGGCGAAGATGACGGGGACTCGGTCTACAATGCCGTCGCGGGTCCGAGTACCGGACGCCGACTCGCTGCCACAGGCGGATCGGCTGGGCGGTCGGCGAGAAGTGCATCTCGCGGGAGCTCAACGCCGGGGAACGGAACGACACCGGAAGTGGCTGCGGATCACCCGACAACAGCGGGAAAGGTAGGGAGGAAACCCACCATGACGGCGAGGAGAGGATCGTCGGCGTTGCATCAGGTCGTATACCCAGAAGATGAGGAAGAGCGGCATGTGGGGAGCTCGCGAAGAGCGGGTAAAGGTCGCGCGGCGGAGGGCGAGAAGCAGGCTGCTGCTGCTGCTGGGGAGTTGACCTCGAGACGGAGCGGAGCCAAAAAAGTTTCGACCGCCGCGACGACGCACCCGTTCAGTAATGCACCGCTTATGGAACCGCTGGTGATCGTCAAGACGGAAGATGAGGCGCTCGGTCAGCCGAAACAAAGACGCAAACGCGCGACAAGTGCTTCACGACGGGCGACAACGACCGTGGAAGTACAGCAAGTCGTTGTTGTGGATTCTCAGAGACAATATATGCCGGCACCGACAACAGCCTTGGTCAACGGCGGGAACGGTCAACATCATGTTCCCGTGGCGATGGTCCCTACGCAATCACGTCCATCACAAGCGATCGTCTACCAGCAACCAATGAGCGATGCCGCGCCCGTGTTCATGAACATCCCTGAAGGCGCACGCGTATACGCCGTGCAGTATCGGGACGACCCACGGACAGGGTATCGTGTCGTTTCTGCACCGCAGCCGGTGCAGTTCTTCATGCCCTCCGGAGCTGCTGCGACAGTCGGGCCGAGTGGCTTGCCGTTGCGACCGAATTCGGCGCCGCCAGAGGATTTGATGCTGAGAAGTACACACAACCAGTCGATCGTCATTCCAGCAGGGGAGATGCTGTCCCCGGTGATTCTACAAGCTTCGGACATGCCGACGGCGCCGACAACGGCAGCGGGATTAGCGCCTGCGGTCACGCTACGTCCGGAACCAATGCGTAGGGTGACCTCGCTCCAGCAGTTTCCACCGCCTATTGCTTCCCCTGAGGTCGATGTGTTCTCCAGCAGGCCGTCCGCCGCCGTGGGATCCACCATGTTGGCACGTGCAGAGGATTCGGAGGAGAATCTAATGCGAGCGGCTATCCGGCGGTCATCTGCTGATGCCCCGTCGACCGAGCCCACCAACGGGGACAAGCCCGCAAGCTCACAAGATTCGGATTCAAACGAGGAGGCGGCGGAAATCTTGCTTGCGTTTTCCAACTCGCCCGCGCGATCCGTTACCGCCTCATCTAGTAAGAAACACGCTCGACATCAGTCGATGGACACGGGGCTTCCCTCCGCCAAAGTGCACGAGTCGGGGAACGGGCATGCGCTCGTTGTCGGCTCCGGGTCATCGAGGTTGCAGGATATCACGACGGGGTTGCAGACGAATACGACGACGACTACGGCTGCTTCCATAGACCTGGACGTGGAAGCTATGGCTACTAATGGGGAGGAGCATGTGGAGGATGATGATGCAACACCGATAGCTTCACGCACGCGACCGGTAAAACCACCACCGCTTCGCCCGCCGAGCGAAGAGATGCCATTCCAGCGTGCCAATCTTTGGCCTGGAGGACGATCCGTGATGACGGCCGTGCCGAAACCACTGAACAATGACGACCCGTTCCGTGTTCCCGAAACCATGTCGAAACGTCGAGAGGGGGGTGCCGGGTCGGCAGTGGCGGGAGCGGGAGAACTAGCACCTTCGGCGTACATCATGGCTCCTCCCCCTCGACCTGCTCGAATGATTCCGGCCTCGACCAACGCCGCTCTGCTGTCGTTTCGCCAGCCAAAAGACGTTATCCCGAGTTCCGGAACGAACCGGAGCGGACTGTCCTCTCCGCCCGAGGCGGAACCACACGGCCTCCGGGGTATGCCGTCTTCGTCAGCAGGGCCTACACCTAGACACTCTTCGTCCTCTTCCTCGGCGCTCCGAAATGGTCCGACGCCACGGATAGCGCTAGCGACCCCGGCGCGACGAGACTGGGTCGCGTCTTCCCCGGCCCTCGGCCACCCGTTCTCCTCACCTAGCGGCCTCGACCTGACGCATAAACTCGGGCTGGCGGCGACCGATGTGTCGACGGTGCCGGATTCGCCGTCCTGGTTGGAACTGGTACGTGCTACGCCCGACGCCAAGAGCAAACGGAATCGGGGCGAGTCGTCGGATGGGGAGATGGGAGCTGAGGGGACGGACAACGAGACGCCGGGGAAACGGCTGCGGCTGTAGGGGGTTATGTACGCCCGGGCGAGGATGTTGTATTGGTAGCAGGAGGATATGTATGGGCTCCGTTTACGGACATCAGCCGGCGCATGTCCGTCCACCCCGCAAGTCTCGCATCATCAGAGTGGGGTTCCCTTGAGTCGACTGCTTCAAACCCTGATGCCACCGCCATGTCCCCCCCGCCACCGGCATCCCGCACGGCCCCGCCCGCAGCCGAGATCAGGTGCAAGCGATGCACATTCCGCGGGAGCATCCATGATTTCCCGCTGAAACTGAATGGCACGGACCGGACGTCGGCATGTGCTGCGTGTGTGTACAAGAACAGGGAGGAAGGCAGGACGAAGCGATTGAGTGCGGGGTTGGGGAGGTCGCGACTCTCCGCTGCCTCGAGCTCGGAACGGAATGACTCGGGGGACGCGCAGCAAGGTACTTTGGACCACCTCCATCCTGAACCAACGACACTCGCCGCGGCCGTCGCTTCCACCACCACCACGCCTTCAGCATCCCCTTCTGCAATTGTACACTCGGAACCAAGTCCCCCCTCCGTATTCGCGGCTGTGCCGTCATCGTCGTCGTCAAGGAAGGACAAGACCCGTCGGAACGTCGGCCGCAGTGCGTTCCCGGAGATCCAAGTCACCTGGCATGCGCCTTTCTGATACCAAAATGCTATAATGAATGCTAACAACAGTCATATTTTTTTTCTCTTTAATGTGAAGATCGATATCTTCTAACGATACAAGATGAACTGAAATTTTTTGACAAGCATATGTCTGATTCTTAGGAAGAAAATTTTCGATCTGATATCAACAAGAAGATATATAAGATTTTTCCATGATCTCTACGCTCACCTGGTGTAGGTGTTATGTAAGAACTATATGTCCAACACACCAAGTGCCAAGTATATGATGATTTACCACATTTCACGACGGTCTACTGCGTTTGGGAACTTGTAATTCCCTTACCTTGATGATATTCTCGGCCTTGACCGGCCGTGGTTCCTGAAACTTGGCACTTGTTGTGGAATAGACAACGCCCGCCCTCTATGTAGTATGGTTCAATTGCAATTTAGAGCCTCAATTAGCCATCTTTTAAACTTTGCATCGATACCTCGCATCGACTCATCGCATCGGCTATCGACGGCATTTGTTCCTATTTAGGTGCGCGGCGCTTCGATTTCTCAAATTCTACGCATCATAGCTTCTGCCTAGATAAGGTATTGTTTGTGGTATGAGACTTCCAGTTCCCAAACTCGGCCACAATGACCTGAAGGAAGTGAAGAAACCTCTGAGCACTCAAGCCGCTTCTCATAATGTAACTAAATCAGCTCAACCAGACCAAAATCCGCCTCAGTATTCAGAAGCTATTAATTCCAATTCGGACTTGGAAAGTGTTTCCAGCTCACAGCCTTCCTCTCGGAGAGCCCCAGTCTCGCGGAGAAGCAGCAGTAATGTTTTGCGTGCAATGGCAGCACCCCTGTCTGGATCTTCGTCTGGTGGAAAGAAGACACCCCAGCGTAATGTCCCCTATAAACCATCGAAAGAGCTTCAAAAACACATCGATAAACTCGGTACAGACGTGAATGTGAACGCAGATTTGACCACTACCTTGTCCGGTACAAGGACAGAATATTTCCATGTTCTACCCTCATTTCAAATGTTCCAGTCAATTTTAAAACGAGACGATGCTCAGTTCAACGAAAGTTTAAGTGGTGAACCTCCCACATACGAGGACTCCAGAAGCGCATCTCCAGTACTTTCGCCATCTCTTTCGCCTCAGACGTCTGCAACGTCACAATCGGGCCATGAAAACCATATCGATGGTCTTCTTCTGTCTACGGCTGATCGACTCAATGAGTATCAGATGAACGACTCGGCCTACCAAGAGCAAAACTTCTACTTTGACGACTCAAACGACCAGCCTGGTCCTGCTTCTTCAACCCCTAGGTACCGTGGTATCAACGAACCAACAGATACTTATGGACACACTGTTCTCGACAATATTGATCGCTTGCCTAAAAGCCATTCTTCACCCATTGATGTTCAGATCTATGTGACAAAGAAGGTTCCTCTGCCGAACCAAAAGAACGAATTAGAGACAAGACTCAAAGAATATTCAAGTGGAGATGTGGTCAATGGATACATTATAATTACGAATACTTCCGATTCAGTGGTCAATTTTGGTCTTTTTACCGTCTCCTTGGAGGGAACCATCAAGGCTACAGAAAGAATGGACAACGATGGCACCCAAATC
>JASBWR010000130.1:0-84603 GCA_030039265.1 Naganishia cerealis | reverse complement strand
ATGGCGACGCGCCAATTCCCGAGATGTCGACCTTGGCATCTGTTGACGGTCGTCCCACTCGTCGTTGCGTTTCTATCGTTGCCTGCTGCTGTTCGCGTTGTTTCATCTCCCTTAAGTTGTGTTCTCGTGCTTCATGCTCGAATCCGGAAGCACTAGGTTCGGCACGCATGACTTCCTTTCGAGGCGAAGTAGAAGGGATGTAGGCGTGGCCAGATAGACGATGATAGTCTGTCGTGGAATAGTGATGGGGGTCCACAGGCCGGTCTTCCGCTCCAGGCGGCATGTTGTGCGGTCCACTAGCTCGCATTTCCCGATACTGGGAGGGACGTGAAGGATACCCTGGTAATGCTGTTCCGACAGGTTCACGGTGAGATGTCGCCGGAGAAGGATAATATGGGTACCCATTGCCGTTCGGATCCTCTACTTCGCGAGGGTAATCGTGACTAGCGTGTCGGAGTGAAGTCGTATATGCGACGGGTGATACTGTTCCACGGCCCGGTGGCAATGGAGCAGATTGCACGGAAGAGTATCCTGCGACAGGAGGAAGTGCGCGAGGCTATTGTACACAACGAACAAGTCAGATACGTATGATCAACGGAAGGAGGTAGTGAGGGATCATTAGCAGGACTAGAGTGTAAGATCAACACTTACATCTGCTATAGATCTCTGATACTCCATTTCGTCCATCCGACGACTCCTTGCTTCGCTAATCCTCATATGTTCTTCATCTCGAAATGCTCGTGTTCTCTCCCTATCCCATTCCACTCTTTCCCGATCATACCGAGTCATCATCGGCATGTTCGAAACGGAAGATTGGTCCACACTAGGCTGTCGAGTTGCCGTCAACGGGGATGGAATCCGCCGTGACGATGGTGCTCTGGGTTGATCATGCGTCGGAAGTCTGTACCAGGCATCTCGTAACTCGGTTGGCCGTTCTCGAGGATCACGATCAAGCCTGTAAAGTTCTCGTTCGCGCTGTCGTTCTGCTGCAATTTGTAGTTCTTGTTGACGTCGAACGTGATCTAGCCCATCTGCTTTGTCGTAGACCCGTCGATACTCTGTTTTCTGAAGTGGCGGTTCTGCCATGTCGTGGGCCCAAGCTTCTCTCTCGCGTAATACGTTGTCCCTCGTTTGATGCCTCACGCCGAGATGGCGCTCTTCGTCCTCCCTCGTTCTCTGAGAGGGTAGCTGGGTGGCCGAAGGAGTATGAAGCGATCCAGAGGGATTGCGTTCCGTTATCCTTTCGGCACCGGAGCCATGATAGGACATGTTGGAAAAAGGCTCAGATCCAAGATAGTGTCGTTCGGGTCGGCGTGCCCTGATGACCAGCCGTCGAAACGCAGACGACGGTGGTGGGGGCGGTGTCCGTAGAGACTGTGCCCAGCGCGAGCGTAGTTGTAAGGGATTTCTTTTCTATGGCGAACCACGAGCTGGACGACGCGCGACACGGCTGCTGATGGGATAACGAACGGGGTCACGACCGTCGGCAGACGAGGGGCTCGAGTGGGTGTGATATGTAAGTAAGGGGGATCTACATAGGTACGTATCGATCAACTATTACAGGTCACGCCTACGGCGAAAGGAGGCAATGGGTGGGGAGGATGGTGGATGACGGGGCGGGCCCGGACTGGCTGCGCGGTGTCCAGCACGTTGATTTTCGTCCTTCGCTCGCTTTGGCAGAGATCGAGCCGAGCGACCACCGCCGGTGGAGGACAATTTCATTTGATGAGCCGTCTTCCCACTGTACCCGCCAGCTGTATCCGCAGGTGCGCCCCACGCCATCACGCGCCGCAAAGGGATAGCAATCAGCGAATAAACAATCGTCTGCTGGAACGAGTTGGAGCCATCGGGTTGCCGTGGCGGCACTGCAGCAGCGTTCGCCGTTTTATCAGGCAACCAGGTTATGTCTCCCCGGTCAACCTGGCTCACTGAAATGTCAAGATACAACGTTTGGACGAGAAAGCTGTAGCGAACAGATAATAATGGTCGATTTGCGTCCTTGTGTCATTGCTCAGCTTACATGATCGGCAATTACCGCCTGGCCGAGAAGCCACGGAGGACAGAATCCAGAAAGGCTGATAAACTGACACTGGGCGCACCTTGCACCGGATCTTTATGAAACGCACGAGTTTGGACACGAAAAAGCGCAACGACACGACTGCCAAAAGTGTTTAGCCAGAGCCGTTCAGCGACCGGTCATGCCATTCGAGATACTGTCAGTCACAGACCCACACAGAGTATGCAAGTGGGGAAAGGGAAACCGTTAATGAACTAATACGATACATAGCAACAGCTGTACATACTGCGTTCGGCCAGAAATCGACGCGCCTTGAGGGATCCATTTACCCGTTAGTATTGGAGATGATGGCCAAAATAACAAAGCGATGAGGAACGAAGAATGCGCGCACATGAAATGGTGACAACGTTGTCATTTGAGTTTCTTTACATGTTGCATCTGGCGTTGTCTTTTTCCCGCTACAGTATACAAAGTGGTAATGCTACATCTTTGGTCAACTATTGACCAAACTTGAAGTACATGATATCGGCGTCTTGCACGATATATGTCTTGCCTTGTTGCCTGTATTTACCGGCAGCCCTGACAGCCGCTTCCGTCCCGTGCTCCTTCAGATCCTCAAATGCCATGACTTCGGCACAGACGAACTTGTTCTTGAAGTCGGAATGGATGATACCACCGGCGTTGGGTGCATCGGTGCCTTCACGTAATGTCCATGCACGAACCTCGTCCGGTCCGCAGGTAAAGTATCGAATCAAATGCAAGCTGGAGTAACCGGCTGTTGTGATCTTGCCGAGAGCAGAAGTGGCACCAACCTTCTTCTCTTCTTCCTTGATAGCCTCCTCGTCTCCGAGATCTGCCAGACGTTGCTCGAAAGTGACACTGAAGGGAATCAACAAATCTCCGGCGTTGTTTTCGTCAATCCACTGCTTGATTTTTGGTAGCCACTTGTTCTTCTTCCTGATGTAGTCCTTTTCGGAAAGGTTGACAAGGTAAGTGACAGGCTTAGCAGTCAGGAGTTGAAGGTTGTTGACGACTTCGACCTGGACACCCAAAGCGAAAGTGTCAGTTACTGTTCAAATGTTGATTTGGATATCTAGCACAGGACGGCAGATGGCAACTAGAACACAACCTTGCCCATTTGCTGAACAGAGTCAGAGTGTATACCTTTATCTCATTCTAGAAATTAGTTGTGGGCGTTACTCCACTACGTCAACGAGCTGGGTTAAATCGAGCATTGGTGCTCTTTCTCATCATATATGCCTTGCATTGGGTCAAGGTATGTGTAGACTGCCATCTCCGCCCGCAAAGGAAATTGACTGCTTACCTCCTTGTTCGTCCATGGGTGCTTTCGAACATCCTTCTTCTCTTCGGTCAAGACTTGAAGAATTTTTTCGACTGTTGCCATTTCCTCCTTCTTGGCCTTGTCTGCCAAACTGACGGAACCAGCTGACCTGATGGTCTTCTTCATCTGCTCCAAAGTCTTTTCCACCCATTCGATATCCTTCAGACGCAGTTCGGTCTGAATGATGCTCATATCTCGGGTAGGGTCGACATCACCTTCGACGTGGATAACCTCGGCATCGTCGAAAGCTCGGACCATTTGGAAGATACCATCGACAGCTCGGACGTGGGACAAGAAAGCGTTACCGAGACCGGCACCGGTGGATGCACCAGCGGTAAGACCGGCGATATCGATACAGGTCAAGTAAGCAGCGATCGCTGACTTGGGCTTGTAAAGGTCAACGAGCCAATCGTGACGGGGATCCGGCACCAGGATTCGGGCCTCTTCGGGATCACTATAGGTAGAAGGCATCAGACATCCAACCAGCATTGGCATCCAAGGAGGTCAAACTTACATCGTCGCATACGGGAAGTTGGCAGCGTTCGAAAGCTGGGTTTTAGACAGCAAGTTGAAGAAACTTGATTTTCCGACGTTGGGTACACCGACGATACCAATCTTCAAGTTGTTACCAGGTCGACCCAAAAGGATCTTCTTCTCTGGCTCGCCCTTCTTGTTCTTGGGAGCTGTCAAAACAACAGATATCCCGGGTCAATAACCAGAATTGGGCAAGAAAATTAGGTGAAATTCGATGCCTACATACGCATCTTGTTCTTGGGCTTTTTTGCGAGGGCGGTGAAGCTGGTCGAAAAGGTTCGCTGAGCGATGCACTGATTTGCGGCAAGAGCTCGAAGTAGTGAAACTTCCGGTGAGACTCGAGGCGCTTTTGGGTAGGAGGGACTAGCAAATGAGATGAATCGCGTCAACAATGATTGTGACGAACGGTTCATTCAAGTTGCAACGGTTGTTGTGGAAGGGATTCTGAGCCGTGTCGACAAAGGACTGGCATGGATGCACTGATATGCATTCACTCGCACCGCTGATGCGCTAAGAAACTTTTGTACAGACTCTGGATCGAAACAACAGCAGCGCTTTTATCACGCGCTTCTTGGGCGAATATGCGGTCAACGAATCAAGGTAGCCTTTTACGTCCACCCGTGAGAATACAGGGAGGAGCGGAGGAGGCTTGCAGCTAGGCTTGCTGCTGCTTGCTAGCTGGCTTGCTGTGATGAGCTCATATAGGGGTAGGGTGGGGGTTTGTACTAGCTCGCTGTACCTGTGATTCGTGACCTGTAACTTGAGACCAGTCGATAGCTCCGGAGATCATAAGCTTCGCGAGTCGCTTCCTATTGGCAGCGATGGAAGAATTGCAGAGACATGCCCGGAGTCGAAATCGCGGTCCTAGCGGCTGTTCGGCGTTATCAGCTGTCTATATCTCTATGGTTCACATCTTCATAGTCTTCATGGCTGACCTGATGTCAAAGATTGCGGACCGGCTTCAAACAACATAGGGATGATGATTGAAACGCTTATGATATGCGGCGAGATAGCCGTGCTCTCCTGATGTCCTTTGCATGGCGCATATCATTCTGAACCGGAAGCTACAGTAGTAGCGACAGTGCTGACATGATGCAAACGGGCCTGTCCGTATTCCTTCCGGAAACCCATATCCAGCTGAGCTTCCAGCAGCTCTTCCAGCCCCGTATCCCCGAATGATTGACTGATATGCAGGCCTGATTACCAATGCTATCCAGCTCTGAAACTGTGGAATACGTTGCAAAAGCCGTAGAAAAGCAGTGCTGAACAGCCTGAAGACAAGGGAAGCTACAAGGGATAATAGTCCGGGTCCACGTTGACGCGCGGATACCCGTCAGCCGCCCTTTGTTTAGAGCCGAGAATTTTACGCCCTGCTCCTCGCGCCACCCTAGCGAAGTCTGATCGTGCAACTCGGAAAGACGCATCATACTTTGTCACTACTCGCTGAAGCCCAGCATCAAGTCGTCTCTATCCATCCTTTGCAATCATCTACTCGTTGTGTGTCTGCCTTAATCCCCAACAGTGTCGTTGCAGCGTCACAGACACTCTCAGTCTCAAGTGCCTCACACAGCGTTCTACCGGGTCAGATCTCGTCAAATCGCGTTCAAGGTCTGCGAGCTCAAGACGAGAGATCACTTGCGGAGACTTTAACTTCGAAAGACTGTGAGTATTTCCTTTATGCTCTTCCTCCCTTTCAGAGTGGTCTCGTGCCTCGGCACAGCATAGTGGAATGGCTTGGAGGAGGATACGTTCACTTCCCGCCGCTCAGCATCATCAAGAAATCAATCACTCATCGCATCGAATTCGACGCGTTCCATGCTTTGGGAACATCGGTGAATCCACAGTAAACCTGGTATAGACAGGACTCTGCCCACGATACATCCCTCCATCAGCACATCCTGCAGGCCATGGCCGTTGCAGAGAGGGTGTTGGAGACCGAAATCGACGATTACGCGTTGCACATGTGATCACTGTCGAACTCCAAAGGAAGGAGCACTTACGCAAGCGGTATATTTCTCAGCACCCTGGTTCAAGAGCAAAATCCACAACAATATCTCAAACGTACCCTCCAAGTCATTTCGCAACCCATCTTGCGAATTTGCGCTACAGCTACACACGCCAGAACAAAGCTGACATAGTCTCATTTGCCTTTCTCCCATCGCTCGCTGGAAATTTGTTGATATAGAAGGTCATCTAGTACACGATGGCGATGGATCTCCGCGTAGGCCACAAGTATCGAATTGGCAAGAAGATTGGTAGCGGTTCATTTGGTAAGCGTTTCTTCCTATATTCCCGCGATTCGCGATATCGTTCTACAGTCCTCGGCTTATCCCTCTTCTCGTTACTTAGGTGATATCTATTTGGGCGTAAACATCGTATCAGGAGAAGAAGTAGCTATCAAGTTAGAGTCGGTCAAGGCCAAGCATCCGCAGCTGGAATACGAATCCAAAGTGTACAAGAGTTTGGCGGGAGGCGTCGGTGTGCCATTCGTCAGGTGGTATGGAACGGAATGTGACTACAACGCTATGGTCTTGGACCTTCTGGGCCCGTCTCTGGAGGATTTGTTCAACTTCTGCAACCGAAGGTTTAGCTTGAAGACTGTCCTGTTACTGGCAGATCAGCTTGTGAGTCCAGCTCACCCCTCTATATCTTAAATAATTGAAACTGATGATTCATTCCATCCTAGATTTCGCGAGTGGAATACATTCATTCTCGAAACTTCATCCATCGGGATATCAAGCCGGACAACTTCTTGATGGGTATTGGAAAGCGAGGCAACCAGGTCAACGTCATCGATTTCGGTTTGGCGAAGAAGTACAGGGACCCTAAGACCCACTTGCATATTCCTTACCGAGAGAACAAGAACTTGACTGGTACCGCTCGATACACCTCGATCAACACTCATCTCGGTGTCGAGCAATCCCGACGAGACGACCTCGAATCCCTCGGTTACGTGCTTATGTATTTCCTGCGAGGTTCCTTGCCGTGGCAGGGTCTTAAAGCTGCCACGAAGAAGCAGAAGTATGACCGAATCATGGAGAAGAAAATGACGACTGCCACCGAGATCCTCTGCCGTGGTCACCCCAACGAGTTCGCGGTATACCTCAACTACTGCAGATCTTTGCGATTCGACGACAAACCCGATTATTCATACCTGCGAAAGTTGTTCCGAGATCTGTTTGTTCGAGAAGGATTCCAGTACGATTACGTTTTCGACTGGTCCGTTCAGAACACCCAGAAGCCTGCAGCTGCACCTTTGTCTGCAGAGGAGCCTCCCAAGCGACGAGTTGTCGGTGACGAACAACAGATGATGGGAAACGGCCCTGATACGGGACGACAACTTCGATCTGCGACTAGACAAGCCCGTGAACCTCAGCCAGCTCAATGGTAAGCTATACCTCTGAAGCCGTGTTAAATCTTGTCATTAATGTCATGCGAGCCTGTTGCTTGAATAGGTAAATCAACCGTTCTTCGTGAATTTATGGTGCCAAGGGAAACGAAACACGACGAGGGCGCTGAGAGGTCGAGGGATACGGTAGAGTTGAAGCGGAGATGAATACGAAAGGCTAAGCGGAGCACCTGAATGGAGGCAGACATGACTTTTTGTCGGATTGCAGGCGTGATGGGAACGAGAAAGGACGTAAACGAATCTGGTCGAGATGGATATCGACCTTGATACGGATTCAATCGAGTTGTCGCCATCTTGCGACACATCACTGGTCTTTCTTTCGCCCTACATCCCAGTCGATCCATGTTGCGAAAACATGAAAGCAAGTCACCGAAGGCGGCGACGCGGGTCATCATCATCAATCATCATCTTCTCTTCAACGTGAAACTGAAGTTCACTCCTCAACCTGCTCAACACACACATCCTCAATTTGTCTTCCCAGGATTGGATCTGTAATCTCAATCCCTAATCCTTATTCCGAACCGCACTACGACCCGCATAAGATGCTTTTATCGATATCTTTTCTCTTATTTCGTCACTGGTTTCCGTCTCTATCTATTTATCTATGTTTGTACATTTAGCTGCTCAATACGATTATGCAAATGTCGGCTCTGCGTACCAGGCTTCTATGTGACCAAATTCCTTCTCTCCAAGAGTAGCTTGACGAACATGTCGTCGGTTTATTGAAGCCCAGAATGTCCCGTCACTCGCGCATAAAGACAGGATCTTACTTCGAGCCTGCTACCTGTGTAAACCCGATTGACGTAAGGTGCTTTTAGTTGTATGAATAAGCCTTTCCGTGAGGTGGTCTTAAACTATTCTGAGTTCTGGAAAAAGCATTACCCAAAGCATTGCCCTATGAGAGCTCCTATGAGCTGTGACCCACTTGGTACTGTTTACGATGTTGATCTTGCAATCGAACGACCGATTGCACGCTTTGAACGGCTGCTACTTCGGGGTTTAATCCGCTCATTGTGCGTCACCCTTCGATCCACCTGCACTGTGGCGACTACACCACACATTCCACACACGTTGCGCAGAGCACACAGCCACAACTCTCTCCCGTGAATAGAGCCGGCGTGACGCGTTCTGAGGCCTTACGAGACGAAGCCGCAGGCCGTGAGTACTTGTCTGGATACCCCTTATAGCTTGCAGACACCGCAATCTTGCGCCAGTCGCATCCACATATTGCTGCAAGAGGAAGAAGCCGAGTGAAGTACGCCGGGGGAGGACCGTCATGTTAACGAATGGGGGTTGGAGCTTCGGGCAAATCCAGGGAAACGTTTGAATTAACATTATCATATGCTTCCCTTCACAGGTGGACTCGTCAATCATGTCAAACAATCACCAATATCATGGCGGCCAACAACCGCAACCGCCACATCAGCAACAACAAGCATCTCCCACGGCTGCTACTGGATGGCAAAGGAGGCCTATGCCTCCTCAGGAGGCGCTTTTCAGCAGCACTCACAAAGGTCCAAGACCTCCTCGCCCAGCTGCGCCTTCGCATGATTCGAGACTCAATGGCAGTCACAACATTTCTGCATTTCCGACGGGAAACTTATTTCCAGGCTCACGCCCTCCTGCACCTCCAGCAATGGTTCAACATGGAGCCTCCCTGGTGGGACGACCACCGCTTCCAACGTACATGAATACTCCACCATCTGTCATTGGACCCAGTACACCGCCCCAAGGAATGCAAAACCCTTACATGCCGACTGCGCTGTCTGCGGCAGTCCCAGTAGACCCTAGGTTCCCCCTACAAGCCGCCTCATCATCCACAGCCTCTGCGATTCTCCAATCGGCGTCTCCTAGTATTGCAGGATCCGGTACTTTACAAGCAATCCCTACTGACCCTCGCTTTACAACGAGATCTCCTTCCTCGATCCCTCCGGCAACGGGCCTCGCTCGATCATTTGATCCTAGATTGCCGACATCCTCTCAGGGCTCCACTCTAGCTACCGCCCCGCCATCAACTACAGTCTCCATGGATCCCAGACTTGCTGCTATGCAACGATCAACGACACCGCCCTATCTCCCACCTCCGAATTTACGTCCTCTGCCCGGACCACCGCAAACTCTGAACAACCAGCCTCTTGCTCCGGTAAAGGCTCAAGTCGAACAGGAGATTGTATCTGAGAATGGATCCGGGAAACTACGTCCCCTGTTTTGCGTCGTGTGTGCGAGTAATAATGTGAGGCTTATCTCTGGTCTCTGATGGAGGATTCGCAGCTGATAAATAGGTTTCATTGCGCAGAACCGTTCGATGGAGGCTCATAACGTGCTATCGTGAGTAAAGAGTGGCATCGGTCTACAACACAGACGCTGAGCTGTATCACGCCTCTTTAGAAAAGCTCATTTCCGGGTCACGTCGTCAGGAACAGGGTCGATGGTCCGATTGCCAGGGGCATCCATGCACGAGCCGAATATCTATACATTCGGGACGCCGTATGACGTGATGTATAATGATCTGAAGAACAAAGACGAGAGGCTGTGAGTTGACTCTGAATCCCACTCCCCCTCTTATCCCTATATGTTCATGGGAAACTAAAGAATTCGCTGTCGAAAACAGCTACACTGCCAATGGTATCTTGAACATGCTCGACCGAAACCGGAAGGTCAAGGCTGCGCCAGAGAAATGGCAGACGGCAAGGGACATCTCTGCGGATGTCGTGATCACATGCGAAGAGCGTTGCTTCGACGCCGTTTGCGAAGGTGAGAGTTACCATCCTCAGTCATGCGGAAAATGTGGATCATTGACTTTCGCACGTTTCTGAAGATCTTTTGAACCGAGGCGGGCAGTACGACAAGCTTGTTCATGTTATCAACATTGAAATCAAAGACAACCATGAAGAAGCATTCCTCGCTGGAAAAGCGATCCTAGATTTAGCCAAGGCGGTAAGTCTGACATGCTATAGCTCTGGTCCTCGCCTTCATCGTCACTAAGCACAATGCATCGACGTAGATCGAAACTGCCTCCGATCTGGATGTGGAGATGGAGGAGATTCTGCTACGACAGCAAGATTTGCATCCCCATTCACTGCTACATACCGTAGCATTCTACTAAGATGGGTCTATACACAATTAACATATACATGTAACGTACAAGCGAAACATATGGCGTTTACATTATAGAGTTGCTGGAGGGCTACAGAAGGTGGTGAATGCGTAATATTTAGTTACATTTGTTAGGAACGCTATTGCACGGAGTAAAACCCTTGCCGCCGATAATCCATCAGTAGTATATTGGCGAAGCAGTGCCATCTCGTTTCCGTTTCTTCTGCACACTCATCAGCTGCTTCAACTCGACCATCTCGCCTTCACTAACAACATCTGTACCAACATCGGGATGACACTTGTAGATCTGTCCGTTCATCACAAAATGTTGATTTTCATATAGGTCGTTGAAGGCAATCTCGATTAATGGTAAGGCTTGATAACACGAGGTGGTGACCTTTCTAGCCCAGACTATCGTGCCAAACATGGGTCAATAGCAGTTCGCGCAACAGTTTTTCAAACACACACTCCGTCACTCACTGAAATATTCCTGGCATCGCCGGGGTGTCCATCCAACAGGCGGGTCATCCCTTATACTTCGCAAATTATGCATCTTGTCTGCTAGCTTGACCTGCTGAGCTTCTCGGCTTTTATGCGGCGCGGTCTCGATTTGAAGCTGTTTGCGGATCTGAACAGGCGTATCTGGTGGGTCTGTACATTCCTGCGGGTTAGGAAGAGAACGACATGGTTATTCGACATTGGCTTCGGATCGTTGTGAGACGCAGGGAGCGCTTGTACTCACTTCAACTATACTGGCAACCTCTTCCCCGAATTCCCGGCTGATTTCTTCTAGCGTAGTATCTGTGTCTTCTACCGTGTCGTGCAAAATTGCAGCGAGCAGAGTCTCAACACGAGTTACGCCATACGTGGATAATATATTAGCTACCGCCTGAGGAAACACTTGTTAGAATTATCCATTCGAGGTCTGTAAAGACAGATCTGGAGAATGCGTCGGGGACATACCAATGGATGGTTGATGCTATTCAGTGAAGCGCAGGTCCACAATCAGTTCATCTTTCCATATTATGCTTGAGAAGAAAATAGCTTACTATGGTGAAGCTTCCGAATTCTTGCGCCTTTGGTTCCTATGTTTCTTTTTGTCCAAACCAATCCAACACTCCAGTCAGCTCGACGGAGACCAGACACCAGAGAAAAAGCAGCAGGATTGCAGAGTGAAAACTCACCTCGGCAGCAAACGTTGCCGTTTTCAGCAAAAGAGCGGCATCCGACATCGTCTGTCTAAATTCTAGAGATTCGCTCCTCGTTGTTGCTGAGTGGCTGGGACTTGACGGAGAGGCGGATGATGATGGTGATGATGGGCGCCGCATTATTTTTTCCTTGCTTATCTTTGATGGGCACGACGAGGACGACGGGGTGTTTGGTGGCGAAAGTGCTTGTCTGAGCAGATCCGGATGTGAGACAGAGGTCATGGAGACGAGGTACGAGGCGAGGAAGAGGATCAACAAAAGCACCAAGAGATATTGTACCATTCACGGAGCGGAGGGGCGTTTATATGCCACTTGCGGCGTCATATGAGGAGGCTTCCACCGACGGAGAAGGGAGACTGTTAGAAGGAGAACGACAAGCAATTTACAGCATCAAACTCCTCGGGTCTCAGACGCGGCGCGTCATGCTGCGCTGGGCAGGTCGCGTGGCATCGGTCAAAGCGGCGAATAGCGAGTCAGCGAATTCAAGTCAGGTGACAGCGGCTAAACGTCTTGCAGATACTCGACATCAAAACGTCAGGTGACCATTACGAAGCGGTACAGGCGGA
Organism: Naganishia cerealis; assembly: GCA_030039265.1. Classification (NCBI taxonomy): domain Eukaryota; kingdom Fungi; phylum Basidiomycota; class Tremellomycetes; order Filobasidiales; family Filobasidiaceae; genus Naganishia; species Naganishia cerealis. The sequence continues at coordinate 72,431 of JASBWR010000130.1, read as the reverse complement.
CTGGATCCCAACTGCAAATATATTATAGCCAAATATTCATAATGTAATTATAATGGTGTATTTCGAACAATCCAAGTTTCATCGCTTTCTTTTCACTAGTGAGGCCCTGCATCTCTGATTCAAGGCCCGTCTGATTGCGGTTTCCCCCCTAAAAACAATTTGTTTCCAACATCCCTTGTGTTCTCAGCGGTCTAGCGAACTCCCACGTTTCATGTTTAGGCTCCGATTCGGTCAGTGGCAGAACCACCGCCTCGCATAGCCCGGTAGCCGAGCAAGAGCGTAAAGACGAAGATGCAGGTGATGATGATCCTATGTAAATGAAAGATCAAAGCGTGTTAAGAGCATCCATTCGACGAGGGAAAATTGCTGTATAACAGGGACTAACCATTGAATCCAAGCAAATGCTTCAGCAGCCACGTTCTGGTTGCAGTAGACGAGAGTCGAGTGCGAGCAGACGTAGCCACCACCCAACATGGCGGTAATCGATGCGGCAACCGCGAGCCAGAACACCCAACTGTTATAGCGTACAAGTTGTTTCAGATCAGCGGCGTCTTCTCGAGAAGGGACAGGTTGCGAGGAGGGGGACTTACGTGACGAACAACCAGATGGTGTGAGAGGCAATTGAAGTGAAGATTCCACCAATGCCCATTAGGTAGAGGACCATGAAGGCGATAGAGAAAACGACAGTCCACCATGATGTGAAGCTGTAGACCAGAAGAAGGAATCGATCAGCAAAGTGGCTCTCTTAACGATGAATCCATGAGTCCCCTCGAGTCCCTAACTCCGCATTCCTCCCGTTATGGCCTCGCTTTGCCTGCGCTGCGTAGGTCACCCTTCATCCTGAACGACATCTCCATAACCGAGATTAAGTTGAGTGACGAGACACGGGTTTACTTACACCGCAAATCTCAACCTGTCACGGAACGAGTTGTTTGGAAACGAGTTGTTACCATGCTGGTACTGCCTCACGAGCCATGAAGTAATGGCACCTTCGATAATACCAATGACAGCCAAGAGACCGAACGCGACTGCAATAGGGAAAGGGGCAAAGATGGGTTAGTCGTTGTGTCCTGGGGAGGGGTAGGGAGGGTACTCACTCGGGTGTCCTCGTCGAACAGCGGCGTCAACGTCAGGCATGATGGTAGGAGCTGGGGTAGTGAGTGAGTGTGGTGTCGGGGCAGCGGGGTGCTGGTGTGTGTAGCAGAGTAAATAGATGGATATGCAAAGAGGCGTGGCAATCGGGACGCAAATACATAATATTCCCAGGCTGATATATCAGCGCCCCGTCCCGCCGTCGAATTTTCCGTTTCTTGCTTGTGCCGATGACGATCTTAGCGCGCGCTTTCGGCCCATGATGTCATGGCCGTAAACACAGCGTATGCGTATTACCTGATCAGGCTCGTCAGGTCATCCCAGGCTGACCGGACCAAAATAGGCGGCCGACCGGGACGAAGTTGGTACCGTCCGCGGCATGATGCGATTCCTCCGCATTTATTCGGACAGATCCCGTGTGAATGCAGGCTGCGAATAACCCGGTGAAGACGTTGACTGCATTTAAAGCGGGGAAAACTTTGGCGGTGATTGGCGATTCTACCACATCCTCATTGCTCTGCTCTCAATTTACAGGGGTTCACAACTGACAGTCTAATGTATTACATGCATATGCACAGGGAAATGAGTCGAGGGCTCATGGACGAAACCACAGACAAAGCTGACGAGACCTGCGCTCCGCCTTGTAGCTTGTAGAGCTCTCAACATGAACAGTCCAAGCATACTTGCCAATTCGAGCGTTCGAGGAGCCGCCTCACGAGCCAAGCATTACAGAGCTGCCTGTGCAGTCACTACTGTTCAGGGGTGTTAACCTCCGAGTCACAGGTTCTGACACTCGCCCTTCTTTCGTTCCCGCGAACAGATTCTGTTAGGTAAGCAGGCAGACCGCGGAAGCAAACAAACTCGGATGTTGATAACCGATCCCAAACTTCGAGTGTCAAGTATGCAATTCATCAAGAGCTGACTGCTTGGCAGCCACTTCGTCATCGTTGCACGACACCTACCTTGGCTCTTGTCAATCTTGCATGACTCATCTCCCCTTCAACAAGCCCCGATGGCCTCGAATCCGCCCATCGCAGGCCTGCAATCAACCGGCAGCCTTGACCTCCACACCCGCATCAACCGCTTTTTGACGACACTCGAGCCGCACCTCCATTACTTTACGAGCCGAGGCAGGTCCCATCTTGACTCATTGCTCGAAAGGGATAAGGCTGAACACAGGCGTTTGAACATCGACAAGACGGGCTGGGCGGCGGTTCCCATCGGCGGAACGAGTTTAGTCGACGCCAGAGGGGATGGAGGTGAAGATGGGAAACGTTCCGAGGTTTCTGTTACCGCCATGAGTTCTGTCAGCCAACGCGGGGGAAGAGTATCTAGGATGCGTGATCGGAATGGAAATACAGCAGCCGATATCCATGTAGCTGGCAAACAGAGGAAACTGCGCGTGGTCTCCGGGAAGACTGGAGGGCCCATGGCTCCTTTTCCAGACACTTCATCATCGCCTATTCAGCCGTGGAAGGATATCAGACCGCAAAGTCCATCGAACTTACCGCCCAATGCACCGCCAACGCCGGAGTTGATTACGAGAACCCTTTATGGTGAGGACAATCATACGGAAGAGCCGTCTGTCACGTTGGCAAAGGAACTCGTCGATAATGATGTGTACGACAAGAGTAGCCGGAAGAGAAAGTCTCATATCAACGGATGTGGCTCGGATGTGAAACGCCGCAACGGTATCAACAAGTCTGCACGGCAATCGAACAATCATAATGTTACTCGGCACGAGCAAATCACCGATACAGGAGAAAAGCCCAATCCAGCAGTCTCGCCAGCAATGCCGGATCAGAAGAGCAAAAAGCCACATCAAAACAGGGCCAGTTTGGTAGAGGCTGCCTCGAAGTTGAATTGCGAGGTGCCAATTCAGGAAAGGGAGAATGGAGATGCCAGAACGGGCACAAAAACTGTCGAGAAGACATCCAAGAAGAAACTTGTCAACGACACAGGTGCAGAACGAACAGCAGAGGAACAATCTAGAGAAGAAAGTACGTGGACCTTTTTCTCCTCGCTAGGAATGTTTTTCACTGAGCAGGATCTGACAGGGTTTCACCGCTTGACCTAGTCCTCTCCGTCCGCCGGACTAAACGAAGGGCGAAAATGAGTTTCAAGACGGCCAACGTACCTGTATCGAAGCAGACTGGCACGAGAGCGGCGGAACAGGGGAAGGATGAGAAGTGTTCAATTGATGACGATGCAGATCAAATCAAGGCAACATCCTCGCGGGGAGTTCAAGCGAACAGAACGGTTACAAGCTTGGGGAAAAGAGGGAAAGATCCGGGACGGGATATCGGGACAGCTCTGTTGCAAGCTTACGACAGTTCTGGACATCTCGACCGTAGCCACCGAATCACCGTAAGTATTTGGCCGTGGAGCACTAAGGGTACGTGCCTGGTTTCCCCGCTGAATTTACCTTGGGGCTTTAGTTGCCAAAAACCAGTCTTCGTCTTGGTATCTTCGGTAAAGGGATGTCTAGCCGACAAGGCGGGACTGCCAAGGCGTCCAAGCATCGTAAGTTTATCAACAGGCATGACGGCAACCAGCTTTCCTTATGCGATATATGTACTTTTGACACCCTTGACAGCGCCCGATCTACAATTCCAGACGGAAAGTTTTGTGAAGCGAAAGAAAAGATTGTCCATTTCGACGTGTTCATCTGCTTCCGCTGAGCTGAACGATGGCGATACCTCACTAGCTTCTGATAGTCAAGTTCATGAACGCGTTGATGCTCCACATGCCAATCCATGCAAAACGCGGAAACAAGCTCGCGGGAAAGAGAATTGCAATTCTAAAATTACCTCGGAAATCCATCGAACTCACCGGATTCGTACGGTCAAGAAGTCTGAAAAAAAGGAAATCAAGCACACAATGAGCAAGAAGGCGAAACAACCTTCGCCAGACTGGCCGTCTGTGCTGCACAGCTCCGATGGGTCGGAAGCTGTAGACGATATGGAGAAGATGAACACCAGTGATTTACCTGTGCATGCTGTGGGTAGCAAGAAAAAGCTTGCGGCATCCAAGTTTGATCACGAGCTCGATTTCAAGCAAGGCTGCCCCCAACACTCATCGTCGCCCATTTCGAAACCTGCTCGTGACTCGACAATGATTATAGCACAAACGATGCCGAGTGGGTCTGAGCATTCTGCAAGAATGTCTGCTGTTCGAGGCAGAATGGACCTCTCGTCCAGAGCAGCGTCAGAGCCTGTTGCGCCGGTATCTGTCACCTTTGGAGCAGCGCAGACCGCAAATATAGAACAAACCATCCAGGAGAATTGTTATTCTTCCCGCTCGCCCTCTTTGGGTGACCAGTCATACGAAAGCATCATGGCGAACGCTTTGGCCGAAGCGAGCAGTCCGTCGATCATCGTGCAAGCCTCGCCAGTCCCCGCTCCTCTCGTTCCTGCCCACACAATGTTTCAAACCGACGATGGACACGTCCGTGAATATGTGTCAGAGAATCTTGACCATGCATACCCGGAATTCGAGCAGATGTGGCAAGCCAAAGAGATGGAAGACTATAGCTATGAACAGAAGCAAGTTGAACACAACCCGATGGGGTTTGACGCTTTCAACCAGGAAATTAGCAATGACTCGGCCGAGGTTACGTATCAAGTCTTTCCTCAAGTTGTTTGTTTCCAGTCGGAGCGAGTCGATCAAGATGCGCAGCACCCAAGTTCGGGAGGGAAAGTAGTCGGTCTTAGATCGGTCAACCAATTCGACCATGTTCATCAACATGAACAGCTTGATATCGACGATTCAGTCTCCTCTTATATGAGAATAGACCCCGAAGAGACCTTTATAGTTGGTTTTCCAAAACAAATCGATGATACTCTAGATGTCTTTGGCACTGATGCCGAGCAAGTCCGAAGGGCTTTGTATGGAACACGCTTCCACCGTTGATGGGAAAATACAGTTAAAAGGGTGCAGTTAGAAGGGTCGGGCAGCATGGCCATGGGAACGTTCAGAGTCTTTACATAGTCTAACATGGTGTTTTGATAAGCAGAGCCATGACAGAGTTGTCTTGCATCAGTAGACACGGCGATATTTTACAATGTGTATGAACAAGTCTACATCGTGCATGCCTCTTCCTTATTAGCTTTTCCCGCTCAAGTCGGCCTTGACTTGACTCAATCTTTTCTTCCATTCAGGTACCTCTGTGTTCAACGTTCTTCGCAACTGCTCAATCTCTGCATCTAGGGTCTGACGTTCGTGTTCCGTTGCTGGTTGGGCAAGCGAGACCAGAGTATATTCTGGCTGATCGTCGATGGATTCCTTACCGGTGATTATGAGTTGGCGGACGTGATGACGCAGCAAGGAGGGTCGATGCCTAGAAGGAGAAAGCTAAGGTGAGTTCAAGCCGCATCGAGAAATCAAAGAGCCTCACGTTATGGTGAGGAGGGTGATTCCAGCTTCTTTTGCGGATTCATACATTCGATCCTCGACATCCGAAGATACTGCATTAGTGCAGTCTGCGTCGGAAATGACATAATCAGCACCTGTCTAGACGTAGACCGTCATCAAGTGCTTACCGTCGAGAACTGCAAATTTAGGTCTATGGTAAAACATTCGGGCAAAACAGATTCGTTGCTTCTCCCCTCCCGATAAAACATCTTTCCACTCTTTGCGAGTATCAAAGCCACCTTCCCTTCCCGGTAGATATAGGAGGTGTACTTTGTCGAGTATAGACATCAGCTCAGACTCTGTCCGACCGTCAGCTTTCATCTGCGCATATGAGTGCGGACTATCGACGTTGAAGGGGAACGTTAGCTTCTGAAACTTGAATATGGTCACAAGGCGACCTACTAGATGATCTGGTCCCTTAGGCTTCCAATTGGCAAATAAGGCCGTTGAGAGAGGTAAAAGATATCCGAGGACTCTGGAACTTCGAGTTTACCTTGCCAGACAGGCCAAAGCCCTGCGATAACCCTAGCCAGGCTGGTCTTCCCGATCCCACTGCATGTCAATTTCGTCGTTAGATTCTTTCGGCATACAGACGGGTTACAGTGCCGACTCACTTGCCGCCGCTAATGAGCGTGTGCTCTCTTTCGCCTACAGAGAAAGTGAAAGATTTGACCAATACATCGCCGCCTTGTAATTGACTGAGAGTATCCGTCGGAGGAACAACAATCGGAACTTCGGTAAGGGCTACGTGATCTTTCACAGTCAATGTATCTCCATGAACATTGGACATGACGAAGAAGGGCTGTTGGTTCAATAAAGAGGATTGGCAGTCAATCCACGTCATGGAAATCCACTAAGTATTTCTAGAACCTTACCTTGTCGTTTGCCAAATGGACAGGTCTATCAACCGTGGGATAGCTGTCTGTGTCCAGAGTATGCAAAGCTCCTAATAGGCCATAAACCCGATTCGTGTAACCGACCAGCTCCGAGATTTCTTTACCACTATACATCAGTCTACCACCGGCATCTGCCAGTGAGAGAAGTAGCCGCCGATTGGATACGTAATCTGTGGAGAAAGGTGATCAATATCTGTATATAGTCACTCTTCTCCGACGCCCTTACTTTCAGTTCTTGAAGCGACCATTGTCGAGGTGTTGATGGATACCGTGGCTCTTGCGTTCTTACTGAATAGGAGAGGAATACTCATCAATCCGTAACCCGCTGCGCTCCAGAAATACTTGATGATAAAATCTTCGGTCATACTAAGCCACAGACACATACCGATCAGCTACACAGGACGGAATGCCTATTCGATCAGGAGATACTTACGTGTATGTCAGTCGCGCCTGTAATCGTGGGAACAGGTTAATGTTAACAGCCGCACAAGTAGAAGCGGCAGAGTTTGAACAAACTTGCCTTGAAGATTTTGTTCACATGAGTTACAATCTTGGAGTACGTCTCTGACAGTAGCTGCTTTTCGCGACTACCACCATTATAGAAACTGTAACCATTTCGAGTATACGTCAACACTAGCTGGAGGTTCATACTCGAGGCAGCACTTACGCTACTTCCTCTGCCTCTCTGCCTATCCTGCCAAGAGCGCCCCTATACTCTCCCTCCAGGCTAGCTTCGATAGTCTTGAGCTTTCCAAAGGCAGGTGTCGCTTTCTTCAAAACCCAGACAGTAAACCCATAGTTGGCAAATAGGCCAATCGTCCCCCAAGCCCCAAGGGATTTGGCCAGCTGGGTGGTAAAGATTACGAGATCCAGCGTCGGCTTCCCCATGTTTCCACTGAAGAACAGTCATTCAATCAGTAAGCGAAACAATGCAGCGCGCAAATAAAAAGCTGTAACGCACTATAGGGATGCAAGAGAATCGCAGAAGCGAGCAATATCGGTCGTTAGAAATCTGGTTGACGGGATCGTTAGCCGATTGCCACCATGCATCAGAAAGGTAGCGACTCACTGGTCGATAGCTCCTGCCCCCACGCCGGTTTTCATCGCGGTGTCGCTGTTGCCCTGAACACTTTCCGCGGCGGATACAGTACTTGGATCGACCATGGCACCAAGCCCAATGCTCAGCTTGTAGTAATTACGACGATCGTTCCTGTTTTCCACAAAGTGATTGTTCAGGAACCCGTTTCTAGTATATACCTCGAGGCAGAATGTTGAACTCACAGATAAAGATCATGTACGTAATGCGTGAGATTAGTTCTAAAGGCCAATGATAACTTGTTTTGCAAGAAGCGGATCTGCAACGTATGATGCGGAGTGAGTATACATGGATGCATGAAGCTTAACGCTCAACAAGCCAACAGTCATCCACATACCATGGCGTTGGTATAGGTCGACGGAATACTGAGGGCAAACCACCATGCGAGACCTTTGACGAAGCCCTTACCGTTAGCGGAGACCTATTGCAGACCGTCTCAAAAAGTCAGCCATGCCCCAAGCTAACCATACTCAAATGCAGATCGAGCTGTCAAGCAAACGTACCAGGTCTCGTACGATACGGCCGTCCAGTTTGGCGACAGCAACGCTCAGCACCGTACGGAATATCAGGAAGAACGTATGTAGCGCGAGGAGGAACCCTTCTTTCCCCAGCCATCTGTCGCAAGTCACACAAAAATGTCAGTCGGGCCATCGCACGGTTGAGAAACGCCGACGAGGTTGAAGAGTGCTTGCCTGGGTAAAACAATCCGCAGAATGGCTCTGAGCTGTCTCACAAAATCTTTATTCGCCCCCAGACGCTTTGGCCGATGGCCCGCTTGAAGAGGCGTGAGACTCTGGGACGAAGTAGAGTTTGCTGCAGGGGCCTTAGCGGGTTTGAGAAAGAACTTGCGATGACTCTCATACAGCTCTTGAGGAACAGGCTCAATCCGCACCTAGCAAGAGGATGCAGACATGTTTATGAAGTCAAATAAAGGGTTATGCATGCGCGTCAAGTTACTCACTCGAGAGATCCTGCCCCTGTGAGGTACGAGTAAAGTGCGCGATCCGTCTAGTTGTGGCAAGTACTGCTCATGATGGCGCGACACATAAAGGTATTGAGAAAACGAATCCATGTTGATGAATGAGGGTTCAACGATTTCCGATAGTTGCGAAAGGCCATGCATAAAATTTTGCCAGAGTGCCATAACCATAGAGTGAGTAGGAGGCTACAGGAGACCCGGGTAGCTGTGTCGCGCTTACGAGGTCCGTCAACTTCTTCTCCAACATAGGCGTCGACCTAATCGGGAGTCACCACGGTCAGTTGCCTTTGTCCAATTACTCTTCGTAAGGCTAACATGAAAGGACTTCAAGTCGTACTTGAGCCTGAACCGGATTCGATACGGTAAAGGAGGGGCATCTTCTGAAACGCTTCGATGCGATGCGGAATTCGTGCGCATCTCCCCTAGCTCTCCTCTCAAGTCGGGTTCTTGCGCAGAACCAACTTTGCCACGTTTCGTTACTAGTCCAACGGCAAGTACCTTGACTTGTCAGCTAATCTACTCACAAGGGCGTCATCAAATCCCTTTTCCTTCGTTCCGCCTGAATCGCCGCCTTGTGTCCTCTCCACGCCTTCCATCTGCTCTGGACGGGTAGGATTGTTTGGCCATAGATAGCTTCGATTGTACTGGAAAATTCCGCCGTTGAAGGCGACAGAAGAATCCCCGGGCGGAGTACGATGAAAGTCGCGAGGAGGAGGATGGCTGCGGATCTTGTCCTTGCTGTAAGAGTCGCGGGATTGACGCTGGGTGGGCTACGAGCCGCATCAGGACTGATCATGGTTGTGTTTCTTGTTCTTAGCCTCGAGACGGCCCATGGAATGGGCTCCTCAACGGAATTACGCAAAGTATGAACCCTATATTATTCCAAACGGAATCAGACCCGTCTTTGCATTATCTCACGAGGACTTGATTACATCATCCCTGGAGCCCCGCGCGGCCGGCGTCCAACCAAAAAGCCGGGCCGAAGAAGGGATGCGGTCTGGACGCACCATAATGGCGAACAATAGAATAGAACAATCACCATGTTGTTGACAGGAGTTCTATTGTCTGTTCTCCATACTTTCGCGATAACTGCAATAGGCAGCTCGGCAGACTGTCCGAAAGAGAGACAATTACCTATTCTCATAGACGAACAATGGACACTGGATCATTGCACAGCGCAGCATGGCTGCAACCTGGACGGATGGGCTTGTTCCCATGTCCTCAGCATGGCTTGGCTTCTAACTGCTCTGGGAGGAACTCTTCAACCGAATGCCATTCTTATATGATATATGGTTTGAGCTGTGATCCGCATTCTAAGAACAGTTCGTACCATACGTATCTGAAGTTGGCACATCCACTCGGAACAGAGACTCACTACAACCAACCAACTGGAAGATGGCACCCCCAGTCGCTCTAACGACCTTCGTCGCAAGTGCAACCTTCTTCGTTTCGCATTCCGCAACGGTAGCATCGTTTGCTGCTTCAAACCCTAGTCCTTCCAACGGCCCACTACAGCTGCGTTTCCCAGACGTACCTGTTGCTCATTGGCCAGAACAGAATGGACTCGGAAAACGTGAAGCATCTGATTCTTCAGATGAAACGAATTACACTTGTGCACTGCAATGGCAAGTCTTTGACATCTTTCCCTGGATGTCGGTTGTGCTAACTTCTCTAACTCGAAAACCATTCAGTTTGTCCCACGGAGACTTTGCTGGATGTGTAGACGTCAACGATGGCAATTGTCTTTGTCAGTCTCAGCCGTTCTTATCAAGGATGAGCGTGCGTATCTTTCAATTTCCTCTGAGCTGGAGCTCTCTCCTCCTGTAAGGCTGATCGCATTCGTTGTGATCCCGCAGGCATGCCTTGCTGTCACATGTACTTCTGCCCAGCAATGGAACGACGCCTACTTTTATGTTCGATCCTATTGCTCGGTCTTTGTAAGTTCTCTCCCTCTCAAGCATATTGTGAAGAAAGGATGCTGAGAAACAAAACTCATGTGATATAGCAAGTAGCCCTTCCTTACTCGAGTGTCTCGTTAGTTCCAACCCTTGTGTACGGTACAGCTCCAACGACGGCCTCAACAGCGACGTATGTACCTTATGCACTTATCTCTGCCACCGCTGCGACTGACTTGGGAATCATCATAAATCGACAGCATTGCGGCAGACGGGACTGCACCTCGAGCGACAGTGTATTATACCAGAACAAAGGCAACAATCACTGTAGACATCGTGGTAAGTAGTTGCAAAGATTACAGCTTGAACCGTGTAAGAAATGCTAAGATCGCGGATCTGAAACAGATGGGCAGCATTTGCAGTTTCCTTCTGGCCATTGCTTTCGCCACTGGAGGGTACAACATTTACCAGCTGTACAAAGTAGAACAGACTCAGAGTCAGCTTGGATCCAGGTGAGGAGCTGTCCATGCTGGTTTTCCAGTCATCTCCAAATTGACACCTGTTTCGTATCCCCATTTGCAGACCCTTCACGCAAGCGGGAACGCAAATGTCGCATGTAAAATCGTACAACAACTTTGAATTCAACCCCACCCGAACAAACGCTACCGGGCGTAGCGCCTTTGCTGTCGGTCCTTCTGCTGGAGGCAATAAGCGAAGCCACAATCTGACCCACCTGGACGCGACAGCGTTCAGCAGTTTTCCCGCCGTCACGCCTAGAGACGACAAGATCCACGTGCATACGGCTACCACGATCAACTCCACATCGTCCTCCGGTAACCCTGGTGGGTTCCCTCATGGTGGTGGTATTGCGAGCGGTTCGTCCGTTGGGGATGCCGTGCCGTTGAGCGGCGATTCGACAATCCACATCAACTACGAGATGAGCACTTTACCCGTGTTGAAACGAATCTCCGGGCAATCAGTACATTTCAGTCTTGAAGAGGATGATGACAGCGACAAGGATGTAGAGTCGAAGGACAGGAAATTCTCCAATCGCGATAATAGGATATAACGGTAAATTATTGCTTGTATTGTTTGCCTCGTGGGCAGCTCGATTTTCCTTCATAATAGATGTTCCACCAGGGCAACATGTTCTTGTATTCAGTGCTGTATGATAGTATCCATCACATCAGTCCTAGGCAAACGCAACCTGCGTATTGAATGCGCAACGGCGGCTTATGCACGAGCCCGCTTATCATGGAACAAACTATGCGATTGGTGATAGAGCGGCAACGACCCAGCCCAAAAGTACCGATGTAACCGCAACCTCTGACGCACAGTAAGACAGTACTAGTCATGAAATGGGTCGATGTTCAACCCAAGCAGCGGTAATAAACCCATTTGTATCGATGAAGCACAGATCTGCTATACTACAACTGCCAACAGATGGATCCATCACCAACCCGTATGCTCTCAAACATTTGATTCCTTCTTTGTTCGGAGTGGAAATGTTTAAGCTCGAGCGGCCTTGGCGTCCTGAGCGGCGGCAACGGCAGGGTTGATCCTCTGTCAAATATGAAACAGCATCAGTATCGTAACCTAGGCCTCGACGAGAAGCACGACGAACCTTTCCGTCCTTGAACCTGGGTCGAGGAGGGGGAGTTCGGGTCTTCCTTGAGTTGACAGCTCCGGGCTTGCCAGATCGGACTCGGACAACCTTGGAGTGGATGGCGCAAGAGATACAGTAGGCAGTTCGAGTGTAGAGCTTGGGCAGGGCGTACTCTGGGAATCACAACCGATATACGATTAGCGTCATTGAAGACAAACCCTCCATGATGCAAAATTTGCTCACCCTTGTAGACGGAGGCCTCTTCCATGTCTCGGATAGCGGCGGTTTCGACAATGTTGCTGACCTTGGTTCGCTTGATAGCCTTGTCCTGTTGTGCGAAAGCGAGGGACAAGGGTCAGTCATTCTGGTAGTGATGATCCATTCTCCAATGTCTCCGGTTCACTGGAGTGGATGGGATAGACGACAGTTCGCTCTAGCGCCTCTTCTTCCTGCCCCTCGCGTATCTTCCTCCCCTGCTGGGCTACCGTTTCCCTTTTCCGTCCGTGCCATCCCCCAGTCCTCGTCGTCGTCCATCCCATATCCAAATCCCCAGATAGCGCAAGATATAGTGCGACACCCACCTTAGGCACACATCGCGAACAGTTGGAGCATCGAACGAAAGCGACGTGTCCTCGTCCCTTCTTGTTTCGGCCGTTTCCTCTTCTCTTCTTGGTCATGTTGGGCGATTTGGGTCTTGAAGGAGTTACCGAAAAGATCGACGAAAGGTCCTATGAAACTAATCAAGAACCGGACGTTGATGAGTCGTCGACTTTTGTTGCCTGAGCAGCAGGTCGTCTCGCATGGTGGTGTCGAACGAGGCTGCCGTCGTTGATGATGGCATGGGCCAGGGGCGTGACAGTGGGATGGCCAGAGTTGCCTAGCGTGGGTACCAGGGCGAGGCTACAGAGCGCTCCTGCGTTGTCAGGCATGCACCGCTAGCAAGCGCGGGCGAGGAAAGCTGTAAACAAGGATCGAATCTTGACGTCTCCGCCTTTTCGTGATTTGGGAATAAGTGGAGGTGGAACTGGATGCACGCTCTGTACCGGGCGCACTTCCTCGGCGAGGTGGCCACAACCAGCACAGCCAGCTCTCGCCCGCTAGTTTCAGTCTCGCCAACTGTCTCGCCGTCTCCCGATCGCCACAGGGTGATTACGAATCACTGCATGTCGGACAAGTCGTTATACTCGAGAACTGTGATGGCGAACATTTGAGAAGCACTCAAGGCAAGCTTGCATGCCCCTGTTGCGCCGCTGCTGGTTTGTAAGCAGCACACTCAAGCTGGTGGCACAAATCAACCACTTCTCAAATGTCCTTATTCACACACTTCTCCGGTGCTCAGAAGACCCGGAATATCAATCTGGGAAGCAACACTGGGACTTCTTCGCCAGATAGCGTTATTGCCCGTGCCAGGGCTGAACGACAGGCAAGGGAACGGCTCCGGAGGGAGGAGGTTGCTGCTAGGAGGATACAAAGAGTCTGGAGAGGGCGAAGGAATGCGCAATGCACCAGGGACCGCCTTTTGGCGGGCTTGCGCAGTGGGGAATACCAAAGAGAGCAGGCGGCGAGGGCGTTGGCAGTGGTTCTCTGGGAGGGTATAGGTGATACCAAAGATTTACGGAATCGCAAAGCTTTTTCGTCATGGGCGAATGAAGCTTGCTCTACGAGTGCCGGTACGTTCACAAGGTCCTTTAGGTGAAGGACAAATGAGGAAACGAAGCTCATAGATCTTTGGGTAACCGAGATAGGCACTCCCTTGCCATTATTGGAACCTCTTTCCTGTGAGAAGACATATCTCTCGACATTGTCACTCCTCAGTATACGCGCATTGCAATTTGTCGCCACAAACAGCAGGTAAGGATTGAGCACCGGACTCAGTCGTTGTCTCGCTACTGCAACCAAGCAACTAATGCATCCTTTCGCTTGAGCAGTTCTACGGAGATATTACCGATCTTGGCGTTGTTAGAGAAAATGCTGAACCGCGATCACTACGTTTTCCTGGGAACAGACGGACAGCATGTTTTCGAATTCTTGGTTGTGAGGCTTGTGCAGCATGAATGGGTGGAAAGTATTATGGCGGGATTTGAAAAACTAGTATGTGTGCCGATCAAGCTACATCTCTTGATAACCTTGCCTTATACTCTTTTATCATAGGGATCGAACAGAAAGAAGAGTGCTGCGACACCAATCATTATACGTCTGCTTACACGCCCACTCAGTCTGGATCACCCTGCAAGCGAGTCCGCCGTGCTTCCACCCCTCATCAATACTCTTCTCGCATTCCCTCAACTCCCTTCATCCCTACCGATACCTTCACTCACGCATCTCATAAAATCTTTGCCCATTATCACCAAACTTTTGCCTTATGCTGCCGCTCATCCTGCCGTTCTAAAACAGAACAGACTCGCCACGGAAATAGGGAAAACACATTTACTGGCGAATCTGGGATTCTTTATCATTCAAACCGGCGCGATTCAACAGCAAAATACTAAGAGCGTGGTGACATGGGTGAATGTCGTTACTCAATTGTTAGAAGAAGTCGACGACCAATGGGGTTTATGGCTGGAATCCAAAGGTGTCTGGGGCAAAAGTGCAGCCGCTGCTCTTCAGAGTGCTGCAGTGGTTGAAAGTATGGAGGGAAACGATCTCGACGCAGAAAAGGATACTCGAGTTATCAATCGGAAGAGAACCATTCAAGATCGAGGTAGCGTTCCACAAGGGATCGTCAACCGGGTACTGTCTATCGTAGGAACGGATCATCTGAACTTCCTCACCTTAACATACATCCGCCAACCTGCCATGACCCAACCATATATTAGGTACATGCTGGCATTGTTGACAAAGTTTAGAGGATCCGTCCGTTTCGATAGCATCATGGAAGTGCTCGGTGGACAGACGGGAATTAGGTTGGTCAGAGACCTGTGGCGGAACCAAGTCAGGGGAAAATGGCCCTCGGCAAGCTCAAAACAAACTTGGGATCGGCTGCTCTTGCCTGCTGCTGCGGATACAGCCGGTAGCAATGACACAACTCGTCTCCAATCTCTGCTTCTGCTTACACACATCTATATTCATCACCTCCTGACGGTCACTGACGAGGAGTTTTTCGCGCCGCCGTCGCGGGATGCTGCAGCGCTTTCGTTGGACGAGGTCATTGAACTCTCGGGAATATGGCGAGATGTTGCATTCTGGGGGTACTGGTCCGGATTAGGAAATAGCGCCAGCCAAGAGATAGAGAAGCAGAAGGAGGAAATACGAGGACTGATGACGCGTGGCGTGTTAGCGATCACAGCTAGGGAGTGAGTATCTGCTGATACCTTGCCGTATGTTGTGGACCGGCCATATCTTATGCTATGCTGCATTTCGTTCGTTAGTGCACGACGACGATTCACTCCCCCGAATTTCTGGCATATGACAAGCATGTTCGATCTTCCGAGTTTCATCGATGCCGTCTGTATTGAGGAACAACAGTTGGAACACCGAGACCAAGATGCGATGGACGAAGACGACGAGAATGGCGATTCTCAGAGGTTGCCTCCCGCTTTGATACAGAGGCGAAGACAAATATCAAAGCGGCAAATGGCCTTGATTTCACCAAGATTGGGTTTACTGAACAATCTTCCTATGACGATTCCATTTGCAGCAAGAGTCGAGATCTTTAACGAGTTTATCTAGTAGGTCAAGGCTTCAAGGTATGCGTTCGCACCGTATGCAATGGCTGATGCTGTTGCATGTTCTGACAGTAACGATAGGGAGAAGCTTGGTATTGACAGATACATGCGCAGAAGACATATGAACCATCATGCAACCATCCGCCGAGGGCATATCAGCGAGGACGGTTTTAGCGAACTGTACAATCTCGGTCCGTTGATGAAAGGTACGATACAGATTCGGTTTATCGACGAGTACGTCTATTTCCTTCATTGATAAGGATGAAGTGCATGGCGTTGACAGTTTGCAAATAGATGGGGCCAGGAGGAAGCCGGTATAGATGGCGGTGGCCTGTTCAAAGAATTCCTGACCAGCTTATCGAAAGAAGCGTTTGATACTGATCGAGGTCTCTGGTTATCTACCTCTCAAAATGAATTGTATCCTAATCCACACTCATATGCCAAGGAGGGTAGGTTTGTCTTCGAAGCGATACAAAGCTGGTGACATTAACTTACCAAATCACTCTCTCTAATTAGCTCATCAACTTCATTGGTATACTTTCGTATGTAGGATCAACCGAGAATGCGAAGCTCGTGCACGAACGCTCATCTTCTACTGCCAAACTCTAGATCGGCCGGGTCTTGGGCAAAGCGCTTTATGAAGGCGTTCTTGTCGACGTCTCATTTGCAGGCTTCTTTCGTAAGCATTTACCGCGTTTTACTTCTTCTAAAGCTGATGCACAACACGCCCAAATCCATTATAGTGGCTAAATGGCTTGGACGCCAATCGTACCTCGACGACCTTGCTTCCCTTGACCCAGAACTATATAAGGGGCTCGTGCAACTCAAGAATTATGCGGGTAATCCAGAAGACCTGTCACTCAACTTTACGGTTGCAGAGGAGGAATTCGGTGTAACACGATCGATCGACTTGGTGTCAGGCGGGTCTGATATCGCTGTTACGAGATTGAACAGAATGGAATGTATGTGTAATGTTGAGTGACCCACTTCGCAACAAACTAATCGCCGGTTGCGCTCTGTTCCTCTCGCAGATATACAGTTGGTGTGTGATTACAAGTTGAATAAACAGATCGCACCTCAGTGTGAAGCGTTCTTCAGCGGACTATCCGACATCATCGACCCTAAATGGCTACGTATGTATGACCAAATGGAACTGCAAACGTTGATTGGCGGCACGCTTTCCCCGATCGACGTAGATGATCTCGAACGCAATTGCGCTATGCCCGATGGAACAGACGATGGCACGATCCGGCTATTCTGGAAAGTGGTTCGATCTTTTAATCAGGCGGAACTGAAAGCATTGCTCAAATTCGTCACATCAACACCGAACCCACCGTTGTTGGGATTCAAGTATCTCAACCCGAATTTTGGGATTCGATTGGCAGGCGACGATACGACGCGTTTGCCGTCCGCTTCGGCTTGCGCAAATCTGCTGAAACTTCCAAGGTATCGAGATGAACGGACTTTGAGAATCAAGTTGTTGCAAGCGATCAATAGCAATGCGGGATTCGATCTGTCGTAGATGTCACCGTTGTAACTTCCCATGCCAACCTGTCTAGTCCAATGAACATATAGATAGCGGCGTCAGCTTTACAACAGGTCGCATATCTCTCAGACCAATATGTGCTAATTGCGTCTATACAACCGAAGCCAGTACCGGGTGTTCTCCAGTTTGATAGGGTAATGATCCTGCAATCCTTCTCGCAACCTATACCACTTGCTATCTTCCGATTCCATCTTCTTCCATAACGGCTTCGGCTTGGATAGCGGCTCTTCACTTCCTGTGGTCGCCGACGCAGGCTGCGGTGGCGGCGTACACAATATCCCGTCCATAACCATTCCTAAACTCCAAGACCTTCCTTCCTTTCCAACCGAGACGGCACTGGCTTCCTCGTTTGCAGAGTCAACCACGAGGAAGAGAGTTCCTCTGGGTGCGAAACGGCTGAGCATTCGAAGGAATGCGATAGTGCGAGGTCGGGATTGTATGAATAGTTCAGTCATGGTAAAAAGGAGGGTGATGATAGGAGGTGGGGTGGTTGAACGTGCCAAGAGGTTTTCGAAAAGCGGTGTGCAGTCAGGTGAGAGAATGTCAATCTGGTGGAAGATTGCATTCGTGACGTTGTTGTTGGATAATCCTGGGAGTACCGAGACGCACGTTTCTTGGAACGACTTGATGAGGCCGCCATAAGGTCCTATATCCAGCAAATGGATATCCAGCGGCGGTATAGCTGAAGAACCAGATACCATACTAGGTGTATTGTCCGACTCTTCCTCGTCCGCGCCGTCGGTTCCGGCCTGTTGTTGGCTGGATGTCGGTTCCAGCAGCTGAGAAACGATTCCAGAGAAGGCCACCAATTCGCTACCTGCTCCACCGCCTATGCATATTACTTTTTGAGGAGTGGTTTCAGGAGTTTTCATAGATTCAGTCGTAACCGCAACTGCCGCCAGGTTCCGGGTAATTTCCTCTGTTGATTCAGCGCTTGCTTTTCCTTTCCCCTTGTTGAACTCTGCAACCTCCTCACTTCGTTCGAGCAGCCCGATAGAGTCGAAGATTTCCCTGAAAGCGAGAGCTCGACTCGGAACCCAACGTGCGGCGTATATATCAAGCCATGACTCTCTTTCGAACACCTCGAGAAATCGCTTTTCGTATAGTAGGGCTTTGATTTGCTGTATTTTGACAGTCAAGTTGGGGTCCGCAAGGGCCTGTGCAAGAGAGGCGGTAAGAACGTCGAGGATAGCTACTTCGTTCGGTAGACAAGGCTGCTTGTGCATGGGCAGGTGCGCAGCGCTGTTCGGACCATGAGACGGGTTTTTCGATGGTGGATGATGGAGTTTCCGTTTGCCCCCTTGGGTGCGGATAGCAATCGGATGATTGGTTGGGTCGGAGCGTCTAGGCATGTTGGATGAGTGGATATGTCACTGGGCATGGCAGCTGGGACAGAATGGTACAGGTAGCTGTTAAGAGCACTACCGGCACGATCGGATGCAAAATCCGAAATTATGTTCCAGACACGGCGGACATGCATCTCCGCTTGGCTTGATGACCACGGCAGTCGGGATGCCGAGCAGCATACATAATGCTTTCTAACGGTTCCCCTTGGGAAGATTCCTCAACGAACCCACCTACAGCCCGTCATCATCATGGCAACAATAATAGAGACAGGTATCCGCCTCACGAGACCTCAGTCTAACGCTTTTGCGTCGAACCGCGTATCCAGCAGGCTCTTTTCCGCTCGAGCTGCTTCTTCACTTTCTCGTCCTGTCCTTCCATGCGTATCTAGCCGCAATCAACCTATGCGTCCACTCTCCCCTCGGTCGTACACGATTTCAAACCGCTTCGCCCGCGATCGCCTAATACGGAGCTTGCCTATCTCGAAACTCGATGCTCGGGGTTTCAGAGGATTTGCGACGTCTGCTTCGAACACGACCTCCACCTCGTCTGGCCCTCACGAAGAAAGCAGTAACAGCGGCCCAGACCCCTCGCCGCCTTCGCCAGGACTCACAGGCAAGCTGAAAGATCTCATGAAAAAGTATGGTCGACATGCACTTGGCGTCTATCTGCTACTATCCGGCGTCGACCTCACGATCACGTTTGTCCTCGTCCATCTCGCCGGCGCTGATAAAATCGAATGGGTGAAAGATTACGTAGTAGCTAGCTGGAGAAGCGTGCGGTACGGCAGGGAAGCTGCGGAGGAGATGCAGAGGGTAGAGGATGAAGAGCAGCGGGCCAAGGATTTGGCGGAACAAGCGGAGCAAGGGACACAGCCTCAGCAACCAGGTCAGAAGAAGAGGAAGAATGCCAATGCGATGCTTTGGGCAGAGTTCGCGCTGGCCTACGGCATCCACAAGACGCTGTTGTTACCTGTTAGAGTAGGCGCAACGGCCGCTGTCACGCCAAAGTTGGTGCATTGGCTGACGGCACGCGGATGGGTCGGCAAGGTACGATCTTCCCTCTTTCTGGGCTGCGTGATAGAACGCTCACTAGACTCATTGTTTCATTTCATGTTCAGGGTGGAGTGGCAAGAGCCGCATCGCACGCGTCTGGCAAAGTCAAGCAGGCGTCTGCGCAGGCTCAGGACAAGGTAAAAGAGGCATCGGGTCGAGTTAAGGATCTCGCAAAAAGGACAAAAGAATAAAAGGTGCTCTGGCCGTGGGGTTCGAGAAAGGGCAAGAGACATGGTCGACGTATGACTTTGCTGCGTATTCACACAGTGATGTCCTAGACCTCCCGCTTTCTCCAGGAACGATGTCTATCGAATCCCACGATGCATTCTCAGATCTACAGATGTATATCCACTCAGTCCATCATCGCCCCATTCCATGATCATTAACCCTTCCTGAACCAAGGGATCGAGCAACGGATCTCGATCCACGTCGTCCTGCGGATCCACGTGATGGGATAGCTCATTGTCCAAAGTCTCTATCGGCTGTTCGTGATGCCTCTGTGCTGGGTTCTCCGACCGAGTCGCCAGATGGGTCTGTACTGGCGTGCCTGGCGCCCTTGCAGCGGTCGGAGTAGGGTGCACAGATACTATAGGGTCTTTCTGTTTGCTGCGTTGATGCGTCGGAAGGGCGGACGTCGCTGTTCTCACGGCTGGCGAGGCAGACACGCCATGACTCCGTTCAGGCAAATCTCTTGCACTGGAAGTCAATCCTTCCGCCGTTCCTTTCCCACCCTCCGACGTCGGTTCTGGTAATGCCCCAGGTCGCTCGAGGTTTTTGGTGTGGGTGTATGATGGTACTTGTGCGCCATATGCGAGGGTCGATTTTTTTGTGACGGCTGTCGTTTGACTTGTCGGGTGTCGAGGGTCGTGCGGCTTGTTGGTAGCAGAGTAGGACACCAGAATAGGCAGAGTGACCCGCTGGGAAAGAGGGATGGCGGTGCTATTAAGATATGGGTAACACTGTGAATCTTAGGCGCCACGGTGAGGCATCTTCGAATAGCACCTACCCTGAAACACCGAATATCCTCAACCCGCGCACGTGGGTATCCTTGCCGTTTAGATGATTCTGCAAGATCTGCACGCGGAGGTAGAAGGCGGGTATCGGAGGTCCGCTCACTTCGATTTTACCAGCCATGGGGTTCTCAGCGGTGCTGAGCGGGGCAGGGAGGGCAGGGTCATCAATGATGATCGGGCGGAGAGGAATTGATATCCAACCGTTTGGCTTTTCAAGATCGTATTGTCGGATCTGAAGTCGTTTTGCAAATCATGAATCAGATTTGATCAGCGATTCGAAGTGTTGAGATGATCTCGTGTGGGTAAACAATACTTGCTTCAATGAGGTCATGACTTCCTGTTCCTGCAGATATGCTAATTTTGGAAGGCGTATATGAATCATCCTGGGTATGAAGGCATTGTATTTGAAGAGACTATCCATGGGTGGTTAGTTTTCAGCATCATCTCGATCTCCCCCATCGAAGAGAGTTCATGGCAACTTACGGAGAGCATCACACGTTTGGGAAAAGCGAGGTCTATCCAGTGGGGCTGCGGACCCTCTGACCTACGTAAAGAGTGCCAGATGAGACGGTCTCCTTTGTTATCTAGAAAATCAACTCAAAGCTTACTGCCAAAAGGTATCATCGTTGTCATCTCGCAGATTCGCAACGCTGAAACCGTATTTGTGTGACGACACTGCCCATTTTGCGAGATGTCCGACGTCTGCGGGGGAGAGCTATGAGGTGAGAAGGTGGGAGTCCAGGTGCAAAGGACGAACCTATGCTTTGAGCGAGATCGAATGCCATTCTCTCTCTTGGAAAAGGGTGGGAAGGATCGTGCAGAAGAGAAGATGCTTCAACTAAGAGGAACGACGGCACATCAAGGTAATGCGTGTTTACTTTGTGCGATCGACCACGGTATCCATTTCGGTAACCTTGCATACCATCATCATGACTTCATGAACTTCTCCTTCATCTTGTACCGCTCCCCATTTAGGTAAAGTGTCTCCCGGGACGATGGCTGACCAGTCCACGCAACCCAAAGCCAAACGCCAGCTCATAGGCTTCAAGCAGAGATTAGAGATCAACGAGCAGCGTGCAAGAGAAAGCGCCGGAACACCTGATAACGTTGTTTCTCGCAAGGGTTTTGTGGCGTAAGTCCCTTGAATGGCACCAGCCCGAGTTCGTTAACGTTTAAACGTCAGATTTATTGCACCTCCCCTACGATAGTGCCGCGTTCGCCCTGATTATCTATGCATATTATGTCTTCGTTGGGAGGTTATGTGCCCCGATGCTGCAAAAAACAAACGGTGCGAGAGGCTCCGTGGGCGAGGGTGTTGGTCTGTTGATCGGGTTCAATATCCTCTGGCTAATGTTTGTGTGGACGTATATCAAGGTAGGTAACCTCATCATAGGCTGAATGCCGAATTGAAAACTCTATCGCTAAGTTTACGGAACGGTAGATCACATATACCTCTCCGGGATGGGCAGCGGAAGTACGAATACCTTTGGGTGCATCACTATATCTTTGGAAAGTACAACTAATGTTTCCTTCCAATCTTTAATCTAGCTTGTTCCCAAGGCGTCGGCGCCGGAAGAGTCAATGTTCACGACCACAAACACTGGTACACCATACCAGTACATGGGTAGCGGAACAGCTACTGCCCTTCCATTGAGTGAGTGGGATTTATATGCCCTCCTATGGTGCCCCGAGGCTGAACAGCTTGCCTTGACTATCAAATCTCAAGCCTCTGCAGATTCAGACGGTACAAGCACTTTGACGCCCGCTCAGAAGTATGCATCTGCACATCGTCGCAGTTTGAACTCCTCACATGGTCCTCTAGATGATGATGATCTTGATTTAGACCCATCAGACCTTGATGGCCCTCGAAACATGTTGCCTGCGGAGATCCCGCTATTCACACACAGTCGATCAAAGAGTCATCTCACAACTGCACACTCAACACCAACATTAATTCAAAATTCACCAAGCCCTGTGACAACACATCAAGAGTCTATGATAGACCCATCTCCCTCGATAGATTTCGAGCGTTCAGGGAATCATCAGAGTGGGAGTTCAAACAGCAAGTCCATGATGGGTAGTGGAGGTGGCGCACACAGGGTGTCGGATGTCAGTTATCTCGAGACCTGTGATTCGCACACTCCACTACAGCCGATTGCAGAAGCTGCACCTCATGGTAAGCACCATCAACAGCAAGCCTGGGAAAACACGACTCTGAAAAGTTAAGTTCTCTACTACAAGAGGGGCAAGAGCATCCTGGCAACGGACCCGTTGGAGACGATTCGGAACGGAAGCGAACGGCTCATTCAAACCCCACAGCTCAATCTCAGCAGCCAGAATGGCTACATGAACGGCCCTTGCCGCCCTATTACCCGGGTTTAGTGTTTTGCAAATATTGTAAAATATATAAGCCGGCACGTACACACCATTGTAGACATTGCGGAACGTGTGTGCTTGCCATGGAGTAAGTGATAAGAGGTCGCGCTCTTCAGATGCCCCCCTTAGGTTTAAGCTGACTTGAAGACTGGGTCCAGTCATCATTGCCCTTGGATTGGACAGTGTGTCGGTTGGCGGAATCACAAGGTAGGCCTACCTGGAGACATTGGTTGTTCGCCATTATCTTCCAAAGTCAGATTGGTTAATCTTCTGGTTCTCTAGTTTTTCATCATCTTTTGCGGATGGTCGACGCTATTTACGCTATACATCGCCGTCGTATTTGCTACCAAACTACGGTCAGGGGAGCTAGACGGACAGATGTTGGCTTTAGTGATAATGTAAGTATAGGCCAACCTGCCCCCTCGGGCGGTTCATCCTTGATTTACTGACATTCATTGAACCCGTTATAGCGGCTTCTTCTTCTCGGTGTTCACCTTTACAATGGCTCTATCTCACATCGCTATGGCCTGTTCAGCTCTGTCCACGATCGAGTCCTACAGCATCCGTGATCAGAGGGACAGAGAAAGCCACTTGCTCGCAGAGAAATACGGGTTCTTCAAATGGAGAACAAAAACCAGGACGTTGAGAAGGTGGAACTATGAGTACGGCGACCTGAAGACGGAGGGAAACAGGTGGTATGTTGGAGGACGGATGCGGGAGTGGAAGCTACTGATGGGGGATGAGCCGCTAGGATGGATATGTAAGTTGCAATGGAAGTGCATTCCCCGGGAAAATGTGCAAATGACTGACGGTGCTATTTCAATCGTCTAGTTCCAATCGGCCAAGCTAAAGCAAACGGTATACAGTGGGAGCAGAATCCGAGGTTCGGTCCGAATGGTGAAAGAAGAAAACGAGAAGAATGGCCTGAAAATTTGAGGTAAACAATTTGTCAGGACGTAACACAGCCTTGGCATCTCCGTTGTATGATGGCATAGCATCTCTGCATCGCGTCCCATAATTTAACATTAACACTGCATCGCGAGACATCCTTGTGCACTATGGTTCTGCTTCCTTCTCATGAACTGCCGCTAAACTTCCTCTTCTACTCGAATTGCGACTCGGATTAGAAGTTGTACGATGTGGTCCCCATGGCTGCTGAAACACGGGCGCTGATGACGAATCGCCCATCTTGCGCCCTTGATCAACGGCCGCGGCTGCCCACAATCCCGAGGGCGAAAGCGCAGGGAAATCGTCCTGTGCAGGCGACGTCGTCCTCGAAGAAGAACGATCGAGCTGTTCTGCGCGGCTCACCCAGGACAGAGGCCGACTTGTGGTGCCGAGCGAACTCCTTCCACCTGTTATTGGGCTATTGTCCTCAGAGCCTACAACAGGTGACTTTTGGAGCTGGTTACCGTGCATCAATGTCGAATTAGGTGGGATAATGGCTCTAGTGACGATAGTCGCCAAAGAAGGCGCCGAAGACGAAGGCTGCTTTTGTCCGGGCCCCAGAGACTGACCTGTACTTGCTTGTGAAGGCAGTGGCGGAAATGAAGGAACAGAGAAACCTGATGCGATCTCGTTAGATGTGACTTCCGCGCGGGACGCCGCGGGAGAAATCGAGGTTGACGATCCCAAATGCGGATTAATAGTGCTGTTGTTGCTTGACTGATTCCTGTTGCCCCGGTTTCCAGGTAAGTATATACGGTGCTGAAGTTGTGGAGGTACAAGGGAGGTCGTATGTTCATGTTGTGACGCCGGAGGAGACGGGATCGCGGAAGGATGCGTGAACTGGGTTGAGGCAGGCATAAACGGCGCAGCAGTAACATTGGCCATCATTGGCGATACATTGGTGGACAAGGAAGCTCTTATACTTCGCGCTGGAACCTGTTGATTGGCAGGCAAAGGTGAAGGCCCAGAGGCGAAGAACCCAGTAGGGTTCCCCAGATGCGAGATCCCCGATGTCGCAGATCGTGGGATGCCCTGAGTCGCAAGTGCCGCAGCGGCCGAATTGGCCGAAGCCATTGAGTTGGGACGAGACGGCGGCGGCGGCAGTGGCGGTGGCGCATGGCTTCGCGGCTGGAAATTCGATGGAGCGAGGCTGCCTTGTCTTGAACGTGGGAAGGCGCCCGGAGGTGCAAAGTATATGTCTTCTTGCGGTGCTGCACCAAATGACTCGGGAGCGCGCATTCCGTTCGAGTTGACTCCTCGCGGATTCCATCCCCCAGCACCCATATCCGCTGAGAAATCCCAGTTCTCGCTACCGGTGTTTGCGCCACCAGTGATTGTTCGATTGCCGTATCCGCTGGCCGAGTAATCATCTACCAGCATCTGCTGATATCGGACCGCCTCATTTCTCTTCTCCACCTCGCGCCTCGCTTCTGCGACGTTCTCCAGCTTCTGTCGCAATTCCTCGTTCTCCTTATGCAGCCTCTCCTTTTTGGTCGATTGCTTGTGAACTCGTGCTTTCAAAGCTGTCAATTGTGCATCAAGCTCTGCCCTCGCTTTCCTCTCGAGGTCGATGACGGAATCCTTCTGCTCCAATGCTGCGTTCCTCGCCGACTGCATTGACTGCCACTCCTCCTTTACCTTATCCTCTTCCTCCTTCCAGCTATCCAGTCCATCGTTGATCTCTTCATATTCGCGCTCGGCCTCGGCGGCCCCATGGATCGCCTGCTTCACCTGCTCCTGTAACGCCAGACTCTTTTGCCGCGACCTCAGATCTGGTAAAGCCGTCTTCTCTATCGCACGTTTCAACGCCTCAACCTCGGCCCTGAGGGCCGCTTCAGCCTTTTGAGACTCCCGGCGAGTCTTCTTGAGCTGCGCCGCTAGTTCGTCTTTCTCCATCGCGGCAGCCGAGATCAGATGGCGAAGATCGTGGATGTGCATGTCGTGTGGGTTCTTCATTGAGTTGGGACCAGGAATTATCGGAACATTCTCCCCCTCATTTCCGAACTTTTCCGCGTTGCCTCCATCAACGCCGACAACGTTGTTGCTGATGTGACTTGTGTTGTTGTGACTGCCGGTGTTGTTGTTGCCACTATTAGACAATGGAGTAGCTTGAGGTGCTATAACCGACTGTATCAGGGAACTTGAGCGAGATCGACCGGCATGTGGCCTGCTTCGGAGGGAATTCGCGCGCGAGCGAGTGCCAGATGACGCTCCTGAACCCGACGGTCCGTGATGAACAGGTGTTGTTAAACTTGTTGTCACTATAACACGGACCAAAAGGGATAGATGTTAGACCTTCGAAAACCACCTCCACGGGTAAGAAGAGGAAGAGTAACTCACCCGTGGCATCACTTTCCGCGATCTGACCCAACACCTTCAAATCGACTTCGTATTCTTTCCCCGGTTCCAGTCCGTATACAACAACGATAGCACGATCTTTCTCCCTTGATTGCAGGTTATTCGGTCGTCCAAGGATGGATGGTGTCGGAAAAGAAGCTGGCGTTGTATTTGCATTGGAAGTTGATCCAGATTTTGCCGAGATGACTCCAGGCGTATCACACACGTTCAAGCCTCCACCTCCCGAGCCAGCTTCTCCGCTCGCTCCTGTTTTATTAACTCCGCTGCTTTTCGTCGTTGCCATATTCGTAGCGGCAGACGTTGGTATAGGCACATCATCGTCGCTGACATGCGCCACAATTCGATTCCACGGGCTACCGTTCACGGTAACAACGATACCTTTTGATAACAGCTCCTTGAAGGAGGGTGGAACCGTATCGGAGTGTGAAGAGAGCGGGAGGCGCCGAGGATATGAACCTGGAAGGGAAGAAGAGGTGTATGGCGGAGGTATATAGCCGTTCCCCGTACTCGACTGCTGATGGTTATGGCCATGAGTTGCGGAAGTCGCACTTTGACCGAAGTGTTGATGGTTAGAACCATCGCCATTGTCCTCCGCTGCTGTTAACTCCTCGTCTGAATCGCCATGAGCATGCTGTCCTGCCCCAGAGTGACCCTGTACACCTCCGCCCGAATGACCAAGTTTCTGACCCCCCTTGACTCTTGACTTGCGCTGCTTGGCAGCAGAGACTCCAAACTGCTGCTGACCTTGAGAGAGCAAGTCGTGTTGAGCGCCCGTTGATCCTGTTGCTGCAGCGTAGGAGGTGGATCCAGATGAGGACGACCAACGAGGCTGCGCAGCAAGGGACAGTGAGACGGTCAAGGACAGTGGGGTGATCTCCAGGATTTCGAGATTGAGAGGACGTGTCATCGGAGATATGCTGTACCAGTGAGAAGGGGCTGTCATGGTGGGGTATAGAGGGAGCCTTTGTATGATGGCAAAGTGGCCGGCATTTGAATAGTCATTGGTTGGGAAGAAGAAACACAAAACTGGCATGAGCGGAACATGAGCGCCGTGCGATCGAGAGAAATGGGCACCACGATGTTGCGCCGACGACTCCAGGCTCTTCTCGCTTCTCGACACACAGTGGGAGCGGTGGACAGACCTTCGGCGCACCAGCTACACATCCATCATGAGCAACCTGTATATGACAGAGGTAAGCATGTCTGTTCCAGCAATATCGTGAGCGCGCTGACATTTCCTTCCCTTGGAACCAGCCCGCGACAACGGGCAAAGTAATTGTCGAAACAACACTGGGAGAAATTGAAGCAAGTCTGCGTCCTTCAGCTCTGCATGAGACTGCCTATCTGATTAGCTCTCTTGTATTACAAGATAGAGCTATGGTGCAAGGAAACTCCGAAGGCATGCCGCAATTTCCTGGCGCTCATCATGGAAGGTTCGTTTCAGATTGGATTTCGCAAAGCTCTTACGCTACATGCTAACGTTGTTGCTGTCCAAAGGATATTACGATGGCCTCATCTTCCACCGAGTGGTCCCAGGATTTATTGCTCAAACAGGTGATCCATCAGGGACTGGGATGGGTGGCGAGAGCTACTACGGAGAACCGTTTGAGAATGAGACGCATTCTAGGTTGAAGTTTAACAGGCGAGTCTCCAGCCATATTCAAGAGGTGATTCAACGTCATGCGTATTCTTACGCTTTGCGGGCTTCTGAATACTCAGAAGAGGGCTGGTGGCATTTGCGAACAACGGCGACAAACGATCCAATACCTCTCAATGGTTCATCACTCTGGGTAAGCTGGATATTTGATAATACGCACATCGTATACCTCAGTCTGTTGCTGATCTTTCTATCTAGATCGCGCGGATGAGCTGCAGAACAAGCATACCTTATTTGGAAAGGTGGTAGGACCGACTATTTACAGTTAGTACCAATATCATTCTATATGTCCTTGTGCTTTCTCGCTCATCCGTTTGATCACGATCACAGACGTCCTCAAGCTTGGAGAGCTAGAACTAGACAAGCAGGAACGGCCATTATAGTACGACCTTGTCCTTCTTCTTCCATTCACCCTCATCTGACCTTCACATTCGTACCCGTCCGATCTCCCAAGTCCACCAAAAATCATCCAAATCCGCATAGTCGAGAATCCATTCGACGATATCGTGCCACGCATTACTGCAGCTGAACGAAAAGCACAGTACGAGGCGCGACTGGAGGCGCAGCGTGAGGCGGAACGAAGGGAGACCAGGAGAAAGGCGAAGAAGTGAGTTCTCAATTGATCCAACGGTCGCGGGGGGGCCGGTCCAGACGACTTGCTAATTCTGGTAAATGGTGTAATTCTGTCAGGAATACAGGTCTATTGTCATTTGGTGAGGAAGCAGAGACGCAGGAGGCAGCGGAACAGGCGGCAGCGAAACGGAAGAAAATTTCTCGGCCGGATCGTAAGTGATATTCTTATCGTCAATACATATGTTAGCAAGAGTGTTGAAGAAGGAAACAATGCGTCTCTCATTTAGTGATCGACTCCGAAGAGAGCATCCCTCCTCCGCTAAAGGAAACAAGGCGGGTTCATTCGCCATCTTTGACCGCGAAGAAAACAGAAGACGCGGATCGAGGCAAGAAAGGCACCGCGCAGCCAGAAGAGCATGAAGGCGGAGAGGTTGAAGATTTGGCTGGGATTAGAGAAAGGCATGCCGCGGAAAAGGAAGTAGAAGCGTAAGTAGCATTCTCTTGACCTTCGTTATCATCGTAATTGAAGCGGTATGTCTATCTCGTGTCATTCAGTACGGCGCGTAAGGCTGCAATCGAACGTATGCAAGCGAAGCTTCGGAAACTAGAGAAACGACAGACCGGATCCGACTCCGACGACTCCGACAACGATGATAGCGATGACCAACGGGAAAAGAAGCGGAAACGTGCGGGCCCGTCAACATTGGATCAGGAACTCGCAAAATACGCAAACGCTCGGAGGGGTAACAGGAAAGGCGTAAGAAAAGACGAGGATGACGTGCTGGCCGCGCTATCGTCCTTTACCAGCAAGATCCGAAAGAGTGACCCTCAAGCTGGCGATCAGATGGAAGACAGCCATCCGGGAGAGCAGAAAGATAAAGGCGTTGAGACAGGTGCCGAAGAGGAGGGACTGGATGTTGACGATGATGTTGGCTGGATGAGCCATGCACTCAAGGCTGTCAATGATCACAGCCTGGACCAAAGCCGCCGGGCGGAGTCGGATTACACAGTAAGCAATTGGTTTCTCTTTTATGGCTTGTGCCCGTTTCCATATGCCTTTTCTGAACTTGTTCGTTGCAGGTCATTGATCCACGCGCCAAGGCCAGAGCGTTAAAGGGCGAGAACAGGCGAGATGATAAACGGGGAGGTCGACATCACGCGAGACGCTGATAGCCGTGTCCCATCTGCACACTGGTCATCAGTAAAAAGTAACTCCAAGCTACTTGTACTGTTTTCCTGTCGTTTTGCCGAGTATCACGTGTCGCGTCTATTTCCATACATGTTGTTACAACTCCATCTTCTCGACGGCATGTAGTTCGTTACGTTGCTTATGTATAAATGAAAAATGTCCTATATATCGTTATGTGGTACATCTATATCGAGCTCTCATCAAATTACATCCCCGGCATCATGATTCCCAGACCAACCATTCCAGTTTCTACTGGCATTATGTTCGGACGGAATCTTTCCTGGATTGGAGAAGCCAACGCTGGAGTCTCCGGTAGTGTTTGCATAAACATCGTTGGTGGGTAAACCTGTTTGATCTGGTCTTGTTGCTGCCGGCACATCTCGCCGGCAGAAGTGTAGCTCGAAACGGTAGACGTCGGTAACGGCGTGTAAGGTGGAGAACCAACGGAGCTTCCGCATGTTTGCATAGGGGCGACATTGGTATAGTCTTGACTGCTGAACGAGGTACCGGTTGAGGAAGCCTTAAGGGGATACGAAGACTGTTGACTAAAACCGTTGAACTCTGGGAAGTATAGTGTGGAATCCGGGTGACTCGGCTCCTGCCCTGCGTTCTGGCCTTCTGCTGGTCTGAAAAATTGTTGAATTGCTGATGAGGGGTATGCTGTCCCAATCATCCCGTGCATTTGGTTCGGATCGTAATTCTTGACGCTTGTTGCTTTTACATCGGCCTCTTGAAATTGCGAGGAGTTGGGCGCGAATCTGAGAAGACCGGTGGTCGACTGGGGATTTCCCGAGTTTTCCTGGTGATATGCTGACACCGGCTGATATACACCGGAGGAGTTCAATTGCGGGAAGCTCAGGCTAGGCATACGCTGCGACATCCTACTTGCGGCAAAGCCCGGTCTTGGAGCTGCCAATTGCGAGGTCTGCGTTTGCGCATCTGCCTCTGACCTCCAGACAGGAACCAGCGCCCACTGTAACTGTTGGCTCCCTGTGCTCGGTGGTACGTAAGTCAAGCTGGAAGGCACACTCGCGGGCTCCCCTGTTGGACGAAGAGGGTGTCCCGTATGACCGGCCTGCTTGTTCATATCGAGAGCTGTCGCGATATTGACATTGGCATTTGGTACAGATCTTGGCGATCGCTGACTTGAGGATGGTCGAATGGAATGCGGCGGAGGAGCAGACTGCGCGACGGATACATCATTCTTGGACAGGACCGAAGGTAGCTGGCCTCTTCCTGAATTATCCGTCGGTGGAAGGTCTTGAGAGTCAGATAAGGCCCTTCGTCGTCGATTGTTGTTCAGGTCGGCGGGAACAGGTGTATAATCGCAGCTCCTACATGTCTTGGCACAGTTGGCACACGGATCGCCACCATCACAGCGTATCTTTCTGTAAAGAGTAAGAAACTGAGTGCCTACTCCTGGAGGAGTGTATTGACCCACACTTACCTCCGGCGGCAATAGGTGCAAGCCATAACGACGCGACTCCTCCGATGAACGAAGGGGGCGTTGCGCCTGGCGGTAGGGGGTTCGGCTGCTTCCAACGAAAAATACGAGGTGTACTCGTGGGCGAAAGGGGAGAAGAACACTTCATTGGGCAGAGCCGGACTGGTCAGAGCTGAGGGAGGTTCTGAGAGGCTGATTCCTTGAGGCTGTTCGGACTGTGCTGGGTATTGAAGAATCGGCTGCGGATGAGCTGTCCCATTTGGCAGGAACCCGATATATGAGTGAGGGAATGCGTATTGAGATCCACTAGGAAAGGCGGGTATTGAGGTCGTTGGAGCTGTGAAGCAAAGGTTGGGGGTCGCCTGTTGACGCTGCATGTTGAGGACTGAGTTTCCGAGAGCGAATGGGCTATGGCTCGTGGAGACCGGTGGTGTATTTAGAAGAGCTGCAAGTTTGCAAGTCCCGCTCAAGCACTTGATACGAAAGGTCAGAAGTCAGCAGTTCAGTGCTGTGTAGATGTTTGCAGCTACATGGTTGAAATGTGCACGACGGCAGTGTTCTCTGACAGATCCCGGTAACACACGACCAGCCAGACACTTCGCAAGCCGTTTCCAGAAAATTTCCCAGATGCAATCCCTACCGGTGTATCGGTAATTCAGCATAATTTCGTAAAGTCTTCTCTCAACACCCAAGACAGGAAGTATTCCCTGACGTTCTCCACTCGCTCAATCGCGAAGTACCGGCAGAGCATTGCCATTCCACGAGCTATCCCATGTTCGAGCTTCTGAAGCATGTCGTCAAACAGGGTTAGTGTGCAGCTGGTGCCGGATGCTTCTGTTCCAGAACATGGTTTGAATCCGATAAACCCTTCAGTTTTGCCTGGTCACCTACTGTACCCACGGGGGCGATTTGAATGTAACATGTTTTACCTGATCAGCTACCTGATCGTCCAGAAGTCCGGTTCGCTTCCGCATAGGCTATAGAATGATAGGTACACCAAAAGTGTTTCGGCGTCTTGCCATTTGCGCACGTCTTCAGCTGCGTCTTTAGAACTCCCTACGGCGCTCGGTCAGCAATCAACAAACTAGTTACTAATGATTAGCAGCGCAGTAGCGATAGCCGAATTAGTAGCAGGAGGGGAAGACTATTGTAACGTAAACGTGGGCTCTCCGGACTGCAGGAGTGTCTCCACTTCCTCGCGAAACAAATACTCGTACAGACTAGACTACCGAGCGCTTTACCGAGGTGACGTTCTCTTATCTCTAACCAGCGCGCCCGGATACTGCAGAATACGCAGCTGGCTTCTTCCGACTCCCGATGTTCGAACTTAGCCATTCCATGGTGCCGAACTAGGAACAGCCGTAGGTTCCGAAGCAGGTAGAGATAGTAGAAAGGAGAGCTGTAAACTGAGCTGTATTGAGAATGTAAAGCTGCTTGTAACTTCAGAAACGCTTCACGGAGTGCCCCAAGATACAGAAAGCTATTCAGAAGCTAAACTACAGAAGCTATACAGCAACACGAGGACATGACCAGTGATGTTGGCGATGTTGACCAGGGGCAGGGGGACAATCTGGCAGTCAAGGAGATGGCTAGAAATGGGACAGAGAAGGAATAGAGAGAGAAAGCCAGACATAGAAGCGTTGCAGCACCTGATTGTCAGAATCTTTCTCAACCAGTGACACTCATCAACCCTTGCTTGAGATGTGGTGTCGAAAACATGTTTTGTAGCCAGCTATAGACTCTCTACCTCTGTATCACTGGGCTCTGTTCTCCACAGGCTCCAAACAGCCACAGAACATTCCTTTTAAAAAAAGGACTAGCGAACTGGAACCGAGCCGAATATGCGTGGCAACTCTTTGGAAGGCTCTTGGGAAGCTCCTTGAGCTTGAAGCAAGTACAGATATGCTCTTGAGTGACCGATACATAGTTAATAATAAACTAGCTAATAGTGTAAAGTGTTAACTAGAGGTCTAAAGAGGAGCTGCTAGAGGATTTCACTCGAGGCCAATTGCCCCAGCGTTTGAGCACACACCTCTTCTGTTGTGATTTTGTGCAACTGTAGAACGCAACTACTTGAACCGATTCAACACCTGCTGAATGCGATCGATGTTGCACCTTGCCTAGGGGAACGACTGTTTGTATTCGCTTCGTTCATCACTGCTTGCTCAGTATCTCCTTATCGAGGCGATGTACCGCAGGCATGCTAATCCTCTGTGCGTCCGAAGGATGGGGCGACTGCCCAATCTTTCCCCAGAAAAGGAAAACAGGAAGTAAAAGAGATGCACTACATGTTGATCATCAAATACGCGAATAAACTGAATACAGTCTAGTCCGATGATGCATGGCAACCAGGTAGCTTACGCACGGACATGAGTAAGCATGTTCTTCCGAGTCGCTCCTGCGTTTCAAGAGCCTTGCAGAGCTTTCCCCGTTCAAGAGATCGGGATCTCACACAACAAGTGAGCAGTTCATCATGCGGATCATACAGCTCAAGTCGCTGATCAAGCTCGGCAGCTAGCTTGCCCGCCCTATTCAGCTGCCTGTTCTTTCCCTGGCTAGCGAATAACAGCTCGAAACACAAGCGACATTGGGATATCATCAGCTATAGCTAGTGTGATTTGAGCCCTTGTTGGTAGCTTTGTTGGCCGCTTGAGCGACGGAGCAAGTCACGCAAAGCACGAAGGCAGAGAGTCGACCCGGGCAATTACAGCTGTAACTTTTCAAACTACCGGCATCCGAGTCACCGGTCAGCTCGCCGCGGTTGCCATCGGCGAGCAGCTGGAAGAATCAAGAGAGTCACATCGCTGCCGTAACAGCTGCTGCTACAGCTCCTCATTAGCTACCTCGCTTGACATACCCCGATGCGGTGGCTTTAACTGCCTCGTGTGATCCTGGTATCGTCTTAAAGAAGCTCCCCGAACAACAGAAATACAGCTAGATATACACCGAGCTACGCGCCCGACGGTATTCTATGATGTCTCTGATCTTGGCCTGTTGGGGGCGATCGCGATAGCCACCGCAATCAGCCGGCTATGCCAACTGCTATGCTGCTACAATAGCCTCAAGCATCGATCATCTCAACCGAGTTGGTAGGGACCTGCAGAATCCACACGCTATTATATGTTGCAATATTGGCTGAATTGATAATTGCAGCAGTGTCACCGAGTATAAGGTTGGGAAGTAGGAATTGAGCTGCGCATTGGAGCAGCTACTGTAGCTTGATGATTTGGCTTGGTGATATTGTTCGCTGCAAAGTGGCACACTCATTTCACATGCTATGTGGCAGAGCTGCCGTGCTGAAGCTGCAGCCAAGGACGGTGCTTAACTTCGAGACTCGAGCGAATCCTCGGTCATCTTCTGCCGGAAGCGGCGGAGACGGAAGCGGCGAAGAAGAAAGCAGACGGCGCGGAAAGAAAATGAAATTGCAGAAGCCTGTGTAAAATTCAGGGTTGACTGCTGCGACGCTGCAACTATCGCATTCTGTTCGATCTGGAACGAGATATGCTCGGCTACGTACTCCATAGAACAAGCTCCCAACGGTGTAGAATTACATGCAGCGTGAGAAGAAGAACTGCGGACGGGAAGGTGAGAAATAGTGAAAGAGGTGGTGGGAGCCGCTAAAGAAGCATCCCCTTCCTAACATGTTCTGGCAATTGCATTATCATTTTATGAAGTACATTACAGCGGAGGGGTCGAAACGGGCCTTAAGGAAGTCGTCCTTCGTCGGAAACCCTAGATACCTAGCTCTCCGATGACTGTAGTGAAAGATCTGAACCCCTAGCTTCTCGCCTGTTCGTCTTAGCTTTCGTCTTGTAGTCAACATGCGCAACTTGATTCTGTGCTGCAGTTGACCTTAGGGGGTCCTCCACTTTGTCATATATCACCCTCAAATTTACGACATACTACCATGTGATACTCACAGCACAGCATGACCATTGTGCGACCATAGTATGATCTCCTGATGCAGCTCCTCTTGAGCTAAGGCCATGCCAGCTACTATGCCATCATCATGGAGTACACTAATGTGATCTTCGTTGCAAGTGGTAGAACAGTCTTAAAAGTCACTTTTGATCTATCAGCTCTGTCAAGGTCTGTCAACTTTCTCGACATGAACTTGAAAGACTGGAGTGTGGAGTATTCGCGGCCATATATACTGCGCGGAAAAGCTTGCATAACAGAATTCGTTGGCCATCGAGAGAATCCATGCAGTGGGGTCTCATAAGAGGGGCATAAGAGATGGTGGTGAGTTCTTCTAGGTGTGTTCTCGTTTGAGCGACTTGTTTTGACGCGACCAAAGGCCGACGGTGGCTATCAGCTAGTGATCCACCCTGATCGAAGTGAAACCACCGCCGGTTGAATTTGTTGGGTGTCTCGCTCGCAAGAGTACTTGAATCTGTTTTAGACGATCACAGATCCACACCGGTTGTCTCTCAACGCTGGAAACCAGGGACGTCTAAGCGTCATCCACCCCTTGAGATCGACTGGCTCAACTACTAGTCCTCAACAACCAGCAGCGCAAGCAGCAGTCAAGTAAGCCAAAGGAAAAGGAAAGCCCGACTCGGAATGGGCAGAAAATTTCCGCCTGGATCTGCCAGAGATTTGCTTCTTTCACCATTCGGGCTGGCTTACACTGTGCACTGTGAGCTAATGCTCCACATGCACTCCCGGTCAGCTATACACATATCTGTATTGTAAGCGACAGCATCTCAAACACGAGCTAGATCGCCCTAGATGGCGACTCTATGAAATTCGCGTCAACTTTTTTTATTTTTTATTTTAGGCAGGCGGCAAAATGCTTCTATGTGGTTACTCCACGGTCACCCGTTTTGAAGAAATGGTCTTTTCAATAACTCGATCGATATTATATTGTCCATGAGCACATCCCCCCCCCCAACACAGAGAACAAATTAAAGGTGCCGCACCACGCCCGACCCATATGCTCCCCTCACTTGACCTGAAGGTACATCTCAAACTGCAGCTCCACCTGCTGGTCCCTCTCAAAATCCGATAGCCTGAAAGCCGGAATGCGTTGTGGGCCCGGAACGAGGGGCATGAACCTCAGTCTGACGGACTGGCAGGACCTGGGCAAGAGTGGCGCGAGTTTCAGGTCGTTTTGAAGCATGATGATTGGTTTCCGTGCAGGAGGCGTCGGTGCTGGTGTTGCCAAGTCTGATAGGGGAAGATTATGAAGGGTAGGAAGGATGTCAGTCGAACCTGGAAATGTAGCCATGACCGAGGAAGGGCAAGTACTTACCTGTCAACGACCTCTGGTTACCCGCTACCAGTGGCAATGGATCTCCACCCTGTGAACGATCCGACCCGGGTCCCTCCACGTCACTGAGCACCAATCGCACCGTCCGCCCAGAAACATTCAAAATCGTCACTTCGGCATCGACCGTGTCATACGCAGTCACTTGCTCCAACCCGGCATGTCGATGATACGGATGCGCTGGTGAGCCTGTTCCTGGCGACAACGACGAGGACGGTCGTTTAGAGTTCTCGATCAGGCTGAGGGAGACGACAAGGTCGCGATGCAATGCACTGCCGTTGCGGGGGATGAATTTCTTCCCTAATCCTCCTCCACTGCCAGTAGTTTGAGCCGAATGTGAACGCGCCGCCGCGGATAGGGGAAGAGCGTCGGTAGCGACGGCAGTTGGATCATGGATAGGTCGAAGTACTGCTATACGTGACTGTGCGCTAGTACCTGCATTGCGTAGCTCGAGCACTGTATTCCACGTTGATGTGAATTCCGACGTTACTCTTCCGTCAACACTTCCGCGATGACCGTTATTGCTATTGTATGCGAGAGTGGTGACGAATCCATCCACATCGATACGAAGGTGTTCGACTTGTCTATCCGATGCGAGGTACTGCGTTTGCAGGTGGCCAGCCGTGAGCGACGGCGAGGTAATGATGTTATACACAAGGTTATGCTGCGCAAACCGCTCGAGCTGGAACGGGAAATACGTATCGGGATCTTGTTGCGCCGCCAACAGCTGATCAATATTTGTCGAGACGTATGCTCCTTCTGACTGACGGGTAGAGACGCGAACGTTGGTGACCTGAAACTGCAAGTCGGGCTGGACGTGGCCGGGCTCAATCTCGATACAGATGGTGCTCATCAGCCCATCGCTCGTCAGGACGTCCGCGCTGTTCTGGGTGAACGGGATGGGTGTCGGCAGTGTACGCATTTTCACAGTCAGGGCAGAGTAGAGGGGAAGAATGCTGCGGTAGGATTTGCGGAGGGCGAGTGCCGGTTCTGGGCGCATGATGGATAACGGCGTGGATATAGAAGGGTCTTCTACCACGTGCCCATTGAGTCTTTTTAGCCTGCTAGAGGGAAGGGAAGCTGGATTTTGGCGGCAGTGTGGCGTTAGCCACAGATCAAGTTTGCGGGTTTTGGACCGGTAAACGTACCTCCGCCGAGGCCCGCAAGGGCATCTTGCATGCCCACAATTGAGCTCACCGTCACCGTTTCCTCTCCGTCACCAACCCCTCCCTTGTTCGACCTCGCGACATTCATGTCGTCTACCTCGGCTGCCTTGGACCCGCGCAGCGTGACATGACACGTCACCGCAAGCAAAGGATCTCGCATGTCCACGTTGGCAAAGGCAAGAGGAACTCGTCCGATCCAGTATGCCACGAGCGCCTCGTCGCTCTTGAGCACAACACACCGTGTTTCAGAACCGGAAGCAGCAGCGGCGGCAGTGGACCCAGAGCGCAGGTCATCATCGTTGGAAGCCAGAACCGGCATCAATCCGCCTTCCCACACTTGCACCCCTGCCGCTTGCGCGTACTGCGCATACCCTGCCTGTGTTCCGGGCATAGGATTGGGAGTGTCCGGTGGCAGACCGAGGTTTTGTATGGTGTCCTTTGATGCGCCGAGAGTCACGGTGGATCCAGCGGAGGATAAGCGATCGGGATGCATCGAAGGACCGCTGCTCCGTCGTCGTTGTTGGGGATCTGGAACTGAGCGGGGAAGGAAACTACATTGGGTTGTGATCTACGTATATGAGAGAGGGTTAGCAAGGGGAAAATCTCGAGCTATGCAAAGACACGGACGGACCTTTACAGCGTTGCATACTCTCTCGAATGCGGAGCGGACGGCAGCATCGGAGGAAGCCTCGGTGCGATATGTAAGTTGACAGAGATAGAAGAGCGTCTCGTCTGCAAGGGAATGCGGTGAGCGGCGCACTGTGCAGTGTGGCAGATACGTACCATAGAAACAGCAGCTCCTCTCGTTCTGCGATTCGAGCGTTGCGAGCCATCGGCGGACCGCGTCGTCGTCGTCGCCAGCGGGCAGCTGCAGGCCATCGGGACACGTCGGGACGCTGACGCGGAAGGCGGCGTCTCGGAAGAGCTCGGTGTCGGCCATGCTGCTGGCCCCTCCCCCGGCGCTGGATGCCCTCCGCAGCGTGCACGCCTAACAGCCCGCCGCGCCGATCGCCGGTCACGTGCCCGCGAGGAATGTTGGGTATATCGCACGCCCAACATGAAACGCCAAAGCAAGGCAGCCTGTCCGTCCACCCCAACGATGCTGGCCCGTACTCGACTCCCGACGCCCGCGATGGCTCTGTACGTTGCCCCGTCTCCTGCTCCGTGTCCGTCCGCTTATTCTCTTCCACAGCGCGCGCGTCCACCGTCTCCCGCTCCCCTTCCGCCCGACAGCGTTCCCCCGCCCTGTCCCGCGTTTCCCCATCGGCGCCAGCAGAGCATACTCGGTGGCCACGCCCAGTGCTGCACCCCAACAGCCCTCACTCGCCGTCAACGCATCCGATGCAGTCGCCACTGAAGCCTCCGCCGCGACGCTCTCCGCTCCTTCAAGCAACATCCTTCACGCCTCAGCCACTCCACCAACTCAATCAGAGATAGTTCAAAACATCCTTCCCCAACCGCCAGCTGATGCGCTCACTCCCTCGATCGAGCAACTCATCGCCGCAAACCCGGACAACCTCGCGGCCGTCTTGAACTCCCCGGAAGCGGTGCACGCCGCCATGCGCATCGGCGATCTCAAGCTACTCGGCCTCGACCATAATGTCGTAAACGTCGCAGGCTGGCTACGGGACGCGCTCGAGATCATCCACGTCAACGCAGGGTTACCCTGGTGGGGAACGATAGCGCTCGCCGCCGGTGTCATGCGCCTCGCCTTGTTCCCGCTCGTCGCGAGAATGAACGGTAACAATGCCCGTATGCAGGTCATTGCGCCGCAGCAACAAGTCATCATGAGCAAGATCCAGGATGCGAGTAAGCGTGGGGATCATGCGGCGCAAATGATCTACTCGCAGGAGTTGAGAAAGTTGTGGCAGAAGAACGAGTGTTCGCCGTTCAGGACCATGCTGTTGCCCTTGGTGCAGGTTCCGTTGTTCATGACCTTCTTCTTCGCCATTAGAGGCATGACTGCCTTGCCTGTGCCTCAGTTGAAGGAAGGCGGTGTTCTCTGGTTTACTGATCTCGTCGCCGCCGATCCGTACTACATCCTGCCGACGACGTCCATGTTATTAACTCTGGCCGTTCTCGAGGCAAGTTGCTCTCGTCACAGCGCATATCGGCCAACGCTAACTAATCGCTGCGTTATACAGGTCGGTGCCGATGGTACAAGCAAGGAAATCACCGCGGCAAACAAGAGTCAAGCTCATTTGAAA
The DNA here is from genome assembly GCA_030039265.1 of Naganishia cerealis. Lineage (NCBI taxonomy): Eukaryota > Fungi > Basidiomycota > Tremellomycetes > Filobasidiales > Filobasidiaceae > Naganishia > Naganishia cerealis. Next base: position 32,644 of record JASBWR010000130.1, on the reverse strand, counting down.
AATGCTATGCGAATGGCCACGATCGCCGCTATTCCCTTCATCGCCTCGATGCCTGCTGTAAGTCTTACTCCTCGTCATCTCATTTTGCCTTTTCACATACTCATCCATCCCCTGCCATCCACTGCAGGGCTTGACATTCTACTGGACTTTTTCCAACTCGCTCACCCTCCTCCAAGCCGCTACGCTCAAGAACGGCACCGTCCGTCGGCTCCTCGGCATCCCGCAACCACCGCCACAGCCCAAATTCAAAGGCGTCGAGATTGAGAAACCACCGACGCTGATGGATACCGCGAGGGCCGGTCTCGGTCTCATCACTGATCGTTGGTCAAAGGCGAAAGAAGACGCAGAGGCATACAAAAAGTCCGGTAGTGGAGGTTCCGCTGCGAAGAAACCCACAGCGCAGCTTCGGTACCCGGGACTGGAACAGTCCGAAATCATCAGGGAAGCAACACCTTTCCCTGCGGGTGAATCAACATCCTCCGCCACTGCTGCCGCTTCTTCCCCGACATTACTCGCGGCCGCTGCTACGGCAGGCGTGCCACCGGTGGCATCCAAGACAGGTAGTGCAGCATCTGCGCGCAAGTCAGTTGCTCAAGTCAAGACGATGTCGCCCGCTCAGGCTGAAAAAGAGGCTAGAGTTGCTGCTGCGCGTCTACGTCGTCAGCGCAAGTAGTGCCCTCCCTCATACACACACTCAAAATAGGTTGTATTGATAGCGCGCGAGAGATAGATGTACGCGTCATTCTAACAGCCTGCCTACAAAATCGCATTTCTCTATGAAACCCTTCGGGGACATGTCACATCTCCATCAGAAGGTCGTATCGACCATGAGTCGCCTTGGGCAGCTTGCCCGACGCCTTTTTAGCTATTGGGGCAGCTGGTATGGGAGACTCTGGGCGTTCTCGCTTAGGCTGTTTCGACACAGGAGCAGTGCCGAGGCCGAGAACGTATCTCGAGTCGAACCCTTCCGTCACGGCTGCTACGACGGCCGACTTGATGTCGCGTTGGAGAGGAGAAAGCGTGGTGTTATCGGAGTAGGCCTCCAATGCGGCATGCCACATCGAGCCTTCCATGAAGCGGTAGATGGCTATCACTTCAGACGGGTCACCCTCCCCCAGGAGTAGCGCTTGGGACAAGGCAAGCACATCGAGCGCGGCCGCCGTCACATGTGCAACAATATCGGCATTACGGTTCTGCAAAAGCGGTCCTGGCGTCTTGTTATCGAATGTTTCCTCGACGTCGTCAATGTGATCCCAGGCTGCTGATGACCGCACCGCCGCTTCCGCCATCCGTTCAATCTCGACCGCCGTCCAAGGTTTCCTGTTTCCGCTGTGAGAGGCTTGTTGCAATCGAACGGCGTGACGAAGAAGAGCGATCAGGTACTGCCATTTAGGCTCGAGTTCAGTCATCTTGCTGAGATCGGTATCCAACACAGTCAGGAAACGAGCTTGACGCTGTGCCTTATTTTCGGTAACCGGAAAGCTGGTAGGTATCGACGACGCAGTCTCGTTACCATCAAACAGCAGGTTATCGTGCGGACCAAGAACTTGAGTTGCGCCTGTTCTATAATATTCCGTGATCCAAATCCCTGGATCTGCGGCGACAGATTTGTCATCGTCTTCCTGAGAAGCCTTGCCTTCAAACACAAAGTCTTCTCCATCTTCTGATGTTTCACCTAACCCGTTCGGCGGCTGCTCTTCTTTCCCAGAAGTTCCAGCTGACGCGCTTGCTTCCATGACCAAAGCCATGTCGGTTATCGATTCGCCCTGGGGATATGTATCTGACAACGAATCTGCCCCAGATACAGGGAACAGATGAACGTTCGTAATCAATATCCTCCAGGCTACTGCCCGGACTTTTTTGCTGACTTCCAACCCACTCAGGCAGACACCTTGGGGATCTTGGAGATAACTCTTCAAGTAGACTCGATCAGGGTGAACGAATGACGCAAAAGCTGACATGAGTCCCCCATTTCGAGCTAACGCATACCGTTGTCGTACAAGCTGTTGCGTCTCTGAATCGAAAAGTGGCGACAGGCGGGGGAGCGATTCGGATAAAGGTGCTATGCCGGGCGAACATTGGCAATAGGGGAATAATGAACAGCAAGTGCCAAGGTTCGGTTGGGCTGTAGCCGCGAGCGTTTTATCGACGTACAAACCGAGGCTTGACGGCGAAGGCGGGAGGATATAGTGACAAGTCGCTTCAATCATCTGCGTCACATACTCTGTGAACGTCTCCTCGTTGGGCAACGGCCGAGCCAAAAGGTTGCCCATGACTAATGCGACGAGGGTGAACGCTTCATCGCCAGCATTCATCGCCAGCGACGACGAAAAACCGTGTGAGTTCGGAGTGGCTCGCCCGCTCGCCGAAGACTTGGACCCGATCATGGTTGTCAGTCGTTTACGCATCTTTGGTTGATTCCCGGGCGTCAATGCTTCCCTAATGACTCTGGCTACGAGTTCGACACGATCGCGTTTGAATTGGGTTCCCACCAGTCCAAGGTCCTTTTCGAGGCCTTGCACGCGAGCAGATCTGGAGATACGGGGGTGTCAGCCTGTTGGTATATAACTTCTCAAGCTCGAAGTTAAGCAACCCACGCAAGAGCGTTGCGATCCAGATAGTTAAGGACAAGCAGGATGAACAAGGTTGGCAAAAGCCTCGTATCGATCTTGCGAACCAGCTTCTTTTCCGCGAGGTTGTACTCTTCCTCGGACAATGCTGCTACTATTGCGATCTCTTTCTGAAGCTCGGTAAGCTCGGGGCCAAGAGAGGATTGTTCCAGCTCATAGTGCTCGGCCTCGCCTTTAATGTCGTCCTTTTCGTGAATTCGGTCTGGGTCGAAGGACATGTTGATGGCGTGTAGTGAAGAGTGTTCAAGAAGCTGATGCGTTCAAGATGCGTGGTGACTCCCATTCCGACTTCAATGGTATTCTTGTTTCATGGAGGTGTCAGGCATGAAGGTTATATGCCAATTGCACCATCACTTGATTACATACAAAGGACAGGGGAGGCGGGGCGTAGCGAGTCCGCCATTGCTCGTTGACCGCGGAGTCACTGTGAACCGACGCCGAGCGGTGCAACTTGAGGCCGCCCAAAGTGCATCTGTTGATGCGTGACTCGTCTATATAACGGCCTTGAGAGCTTCTGTAAACAGTTAAGTTGCCAGTCAGGTCTTCCAAACAATTGTCTCGCCATTCAGAACCATACCATGTCACCCGTCGCCATTCACGCTGCCCGTCCTGCCAACGCGTACCCTGAAGGATATGCGGCTCCTCGTGAGTAACCCACGGTACTTGCGTTCATCGAGAGCTCTTGCTGATGGGACTCTCGTTTGCATAGCCGAAAGGAAGAGTCTCTACAAGATCGCCCAGATCGGCGCCGACGGTATCGGCCCTGAAGTTATTGACGCCGGTGTCAAGGTCATCCATGCCGTCGCTAAAAAGCTGGGCAACGCCCGATACGAATTCACCAATCTCGACTGGTCCTCGGATCGATATAAGAAGACTGGTAGCTATGTCCCTGCCGACTATATCGAGGTCTTGAAGGAACACGACGCCATCTTCTTCGGAGCAGTTGGAGCTCCCGATGTTCCCGATCACGTTTCCCTTTGGGGTCTTCGTCTCGCCATTTGTCAGCCGTACATGTATGCAAACGTTCGGTAAGCACAGATTATCGAAAAGAATCCTCTCTATCAACTCACACCTTGTGACCCCGTAGGCGTACTCGAATCCTACCGGGCACGGAGTCCCCTTTAAGAAACTGTAAACCTGAAGATCTCGACTGGTGCATCGTACGAGAGAACTCGGAGGGCGAGTACGCCGGTCACGGAGGTCGATCTCACCGCGGTCTACCCCACGAGATTGGTACTGGTGAGTCTGCTTTTGTGTTACTCTTCTATGGTCGATCACTGATCACTTTGTGATGTTGCGAATTTCTCAGAGGTGACCATCTTCACCCGTGTGGGTATCAAGCGAATCGCGACCTACGCATTCCAACTCGCCCAAGCGCGTCCCAGGAAGCTCTTGACCTATGTGACCAAGTCGAACGCCATGAGGAACGGAATGGTGCTTTGGGACGAAGTCATCAACGAGGTCGCAAAGGATTTCCCCGACGTCGTAAGTATCGCGATTAATAGTTGTACTTCCACGCTGATATCCCACCCGCTGAGCAGACTATGGATCACATGTTGGTCGACGCGATGACCGTTCGTATGACTCTGCACCCCGAGTCTCTCGACACGATCTTGGCTACCAACCTTCATGCCGATATTCTTTCTGACCTTGCTGCTGGTAAGCTCGAGTTCAGCTTACATCTAATTAGTTTTTACTTTGCGCTGACTGGATGATGTATCAGCTCTTGCCGGGTCGATCGGTATTGCTCCCACCGCCAACATCGATCCTTCTCGAACCATGCCTTCCATGTTCGAGCCTATCCATGGCTCAGCCTTTGACATTACCGGCATGGGAATCGCGAACCCTGTCGGTACGTTCTGGAGCGCTTGTGAGATGCTCGACTGGTTGGGTGAACACGAGGCAGCCGAGTTGCTCATGAAGGCTATCGAGGAGACTTGCGCAAGTGGAGTCATGACCAAAGATCTTGGCGGCAAAGCAAACACTGCTCAAGTCACTCAGGCTGTTATTGACGCTATCAAGTCTTCGTAACTAGAAAAGACTCTGTAGCATTTTTCAGTGTATCGAGTTGTGGAGAAACGATTTTCTGAATTATACCAATAAACTATATCAGAACCGCGATGCCTCCGCCGGCAGCGTCATGAGACTCAGCGTATCACCTGCAAACAATATGCCGGTTCGTGACGCAAGCTAAAGTGCTGTTCGGGACGAAAGGCAGCCTATGTAACATACCTCAACAAACACTCTTCAGACTGAACATATAGCGAAAGTGGCAGACAGTCGTCTTAATAAACGAAGGTTCAACAATCGAGAAATCGATTTCTCTCGCGGCCCGACGTACCACGACCTACGATCCATAACCCTTCTCTCCTTTACCCATCGATCTTCGTAATGATGCCAGTCTCGCAGAAAACCGGCAAGACCTCCTGTCGCGGGATCTGGTGGAATGGTAGTATAAGACGATGCAAAGTATTGCGAAATCTATCGCCCCATACTCCTCTCTTCGATGATCGTGAGCGAGCTGCCGTCGTTTTCTGAATAAGGGGCAATGAAACGCGAAAACGCGACCATGTACATTATTCTGCATTTCCTGTAGGACAGCGTGTTATGGTTTTGCATAGCTTGTACAATGACTCGCAAAGCTGTCAGCGGACACTCGATCCGAAGGCGATGTGGCCCGTCATTGACGTGCCGACTTGTGCGTTTTCGAACGCGAATGAAGAACAGGAATTCCTGAAGCGTTGGTCAAACCCTTCTGGGGATAAGGGTCACGTCACCAAGACCCATGGGCAAGGGGAGTTGACTTTCCGTATCACTGCTTGTTTCTTCCGACTCGGCATGGTGATCCAGCTTTCCACTGGGCAGCCGGTGGAGCGGGACATGAGCTGGCACAGCGCCACTCGGGGGGGGCGCATGACGGCTATTTATTAATCGAGACCGTTTCATGCTCGCGGATTGCACATCACAAACAATGGACAACATGAGGGCTGCATCAGGACGGTTCCATCTCGGACTGGAAAAGAGATCCAACAGTGAAGATCGTGGCGAGCGGGAGAGAGAAGTTAGTGGAAGGGACCACGGAGCTGATTAGAAGCTCGTTGGCGGGAGTGCCAAGCTTTTCTAAGAAAGGAGAAAGGAGGAACGAGCGACGAATAATGTTCAACGCAATCTATTGCATATTGTTTCATGGCTGGACTCGTTCAATACAAATATCCGCCTTTACTACTGGCGCACTTGGATTCTCCATGCTTTTCTGCCGTGGGCGTCTTCGCCTGATACACCTCCTTGGACCTTTCGGTGATCGCCAGGGGGAAGCACAACCCACAGCTCATTTCCCCAAGCCACATCGAAATCTCGCTTGAGGAATTTCGCAGTCACGTTTACCACTTCTGGGTCAGCTTCGTACTTGACATCGACGATTGTTGTTTTCGGTGTTCGACTGACGCCGTCATCTTCCACCCAAGCGCCTTTGCCAGAGATGCTGCTAGAGTTTGCTGAGGGCGGGAAAATCTCGATACCTCGCCAATCGTCCAACGAGACCATTCCTCCATCCTCTTTCAGTACTACCTCCACACCGTCTCCAGCGGTTTGAGCGATCCCATTCCGCGCAGTGACGGTCGCGTGGTCTCTGCCTATCGGTAAGACAGTTCCCGCTCGTGCGAAGATAGCGAATTCGTCCAATGGAATATGTACTTCACAGGTAGTACCAGCTTCGAAGACTTGTAGGACGGAAGAAGGATCTTGCGATAGTCTAATGTAGGAAGTCTTGTCATTCGGCTGTGTTTGAGGGAAATATACGGCCTTCTTCATTTGTCCCGGGAAATATGCGCCTGCAACCAGTAACCTGCCGGTACCGAGCCAGAAATCGAAACCATTGAGCACTTCGTCAGAGTACAAGTTGGTATCCCGGCCGAACTCTCCGTGACCGAGCCACGAGTTCGGAGGTTCTGCGTGGATATGCGATTCCCAGTTCAGAGAGTTGCTAAAAGATACGACTTATAAGCGCAAGAACAATATGATGGCTTGGTGCACCACTTACAAATAAGGCAGAAGTTCATATCGTCGTTTGATGGCCTTGCGGATCAAAGGTGTAACCTCGGGATACTATTACGAAACTTTGTCAGCATTAGAAAATAAGAGGGCAACGAATCGGCCTTACCATCCAAGGCATGTTTGTGGCACTGGCGCCACTGGGATCTTTCTTGTTGGGCTTGAAAGAATGGATGCAAAATCGCTGGTTCACGCAGCCAAACTGTACCCATCTGACGAAGAGTTCCGGACTCGGTAACGGTCCCGCGAAACCGCCAACGTCGGTTCCGTAGCACTGTACATCCCAACGACTTATCAGTCGTGCTCAACACATGCCACCCAGATCGAAACGTACCTGCATCAGAGACAAGCCAGCATTCAAACCCATCGCGACACTTCCTTGTAAAGTCTTCCAGCTAGTATACTAAGGTAGGCAGTCGGTGTGTCAGTTCACAGAACCGTGATTTAGAGCTGTTCATTACTAACGTTATCGCCTGACCAAGTGGACGCAGCATACTTGAAAGTGCCGACATTTCCTGAACGGGTCAAGACGAATGGCCGACGATCGGGCTGAAGCTCCACACATGTGTCGTGACTGATCTTGCCCATCAATTCAGTCTGGTGTAAAGCATTTAATACAGGTTAACAAAGAAGAATTTGGCTGAACGGGAATAATCGACAACGAGGTACTTACGTTGTACATCCTTCCAAGCAATCCCACGTTGAGCTTGCCCTTAGGTGCATTGCGAGGACGACCTTCCTCATCGCATTCCGCAAGATATGTATCGTTGTGCAAGAGATATTCATTGTTGTCACTATCGAAGACAGATCACATAGCGTTAGGGTCAAGGCCCTAGCAAAGTCGTCTGACGTGTCTTGGAGCACTTACTTCCACATAGCATCACATCCTAATTCCACGAGAGACTTGACTCCATCGTGCCACCACTTCCTCGCGGCAGCCGAAGTCATATCTGACCAGGAGCCTTTCTCTGAGGAGCCAACTCTCGAAGACCAGATCGATGTGGTGACGGTGGTAGGCGGATCGTAGAATGGATCCTTGAAAAGGGCGCCAGCCTCTTCTAGCTTCTTGTAATCCGGGTGGGTCGATAGCAGGTCTATGCAAGTACACAGGAGTCAATCCGAGGACTGATAAACTCGGCCGTGGGGAATTGGAAGTAACAGCGACCTACATGGCTTGATGTTGGGCGCGATCTTGATACCTGCTCGGTGGAAAGTTGCTGCCATTGCCTTGAAATCTGGGTATCGTTTCCTGTGTATGCGACGTAAGATTAGTTAAGGCTATTATGGCTCGATAAGCAGGTAACATTTACTTGTTCATGGTGAATACGTAACGATTCCCGTCCTCCTCGCCAACCGTGTAACCAGACGACAAATGCATCCCCGAACACGGAATGTCATTCTCCTTGCACATATCAGGCCAGCCTTCTAAGAGCATTTGAGCTTGGGGTTCATCCTGACAAGCCAAAATACTGAAAAGATCAGCTACTGAGGCGCATGAGGTTTTGTGCGTTACATACGCTTTCTCCGAGCCCCATTCCACTGGCCAGGTAACCGAGCCAATCTCGCGGAACCAACAAAGGTTTCCCAACCATCTCCGAAAAGGTTCGCGTAAAGTATCGTAGACCAGTGTAGGCGTTGCCGGTATCTCGCTGACGGTCCAATACTTCCTTCTCGAGCTTCCAAGCGAAATCGTGACCATTGGAATGACCATTTGATTTACCTTGCACTTCGCCACTGGGACTGTCGAAGATGATATATTCGTCAAGACCTCCCCAGTCTTGGCTGTATCGAGAAAAGTAGCCTTGAGGATCCGATCTCTTGTGATGTATATCCCAAGTACCGTCGGAATTAGTTGTGTGATACTGCGCATAGGAGGACGGTTGGATAACTCCTTGCTTTAGGGTGTTGTACGGTTTTGCGACACTAATCAAGAACGGGGTATGCTTGTAAAGCTAAAAAGTCGGCCGCACGCGCTTTAGCGAGCTAAAAGAAGCATATAGGGATGAGCTGACAACCTACCGGGTCTGTCAAGTATGCATCGTAGGCGGCTGCGTCTGTTCCAGTGAGTTCAAAGAGTCTTCCCGTAAGGTCTGTTCACATCGTCTAGATCAGTATTGTTCTCTACTACTAGGAACATTTCGACTCACCTAGCGGTGCGCCCTTCTCTCCAAGTCCGACGTGTATATTTCCGTCGATGAATCTCGAATACCGGATGATGCCGTGCTCACCGAGAACGTATCCTCTTCGCGGGACGGTGCCGAAGATAAGCCGCTTGTCTTGCTGATCTCCATCTTCGTCCACCAAGCTCTCTGTGACCTGCAGGCAGATGTCCGAGGAGTAGTCTAAGATCACTTGCTTGCCGTCCGCGAGCTGGAAACGGATGGCCTTGTTGCTATCATCGCGGTTCAGTGCAGAAGGTAATGGTACTCGCAATTCCGCGGAGCTCTTCACGAGATTGGTTTGAGGCGGAGCAGGGCGATCAGGACCGGTCAAAGTAGTGTGCAGGATGGGCGGGAAGGCGACAGCCAAGGAAAGTGTGTAAACGTAACCGTGCCTGTTGGCGAGGGTGATAGCATCGCTGGAGACCTCGCGAAGGTCGAAGTCTTCTAAAAGTCGCTCGAACATTGTGTCTATGGGTCGAGATCAAGCAAGGATGTTTTGTTCTCGGGGGATCTCGTGTTTGCTTGCCTGATTATCTGTCAAACCTATATACCCCTACACAGCTTTCCGATGACCGATAACAGCTGAGTCTACTTGTGAACGTCGACTGGCATAAGATTCGCTCACCTACCCTGGATCTTCGGTATACCGGTCCGTCTATATGACCTTCATGAGGCTAAGTCGCGTTCGGTGCGATGTTGTCCGAGCCCTACGTGAGGAGCGGTGTTGCCGTGAGATCGAGGACTGCGCGCGTTTCCTGCTGCAATAGTGAAGCAGCCGCAACTCCTGGGACATAGCAGATTCGGTGTAATCTGGCACAATGTTGTTAACACGAAAATAGCCGCCCAGCCAAAGCGCGTAGAAACGTAGAAGGAGACCGGTGACTTGGGTGCCCCCCGGGGAAACAAACGGGGGATGTTCGAGGAGCTCCAAAGAGCTCCGGTATGGTTCCCCACCTTGTTCCCGTCTCCCTCAGAAGCGCTCTCTCCCCGTGCGCAACGCGTTGTTTCGAAGAAGTCTCCTTCATCCTGTGGTGGTTCGCATAGTAGAAACAACTGGGAATATTCAGCGATTTGGAAAGTTCAGGTATGCACCTTTCATCACCTCACGGCCGACCTGAAACGAGTACACTCTGGTATGTCGTTGAAAGTCCTAGCATACTTTACTGGCGGTTGGCTTGTGCTCTGCACCGTTTGCTCGGCTGGCAATATTCCGCTAAGCTGATGAGCATATCCGCCTGCGAACTTCCTCAGACAACTCTTCAGGCACACGGGCACCGTCGCAGCCGGCTTCCTTCGGCTTCTTGCATAGGCTTGGATAAAGCACCCTAGATGCGCCTGCAAAGTGCTTCCAGTCAGCTCCGCAGAATGAACTCGTGTTCCGGCCCGAGATGTAAAACGCCGATGGGGAATCGGTGATTACTTCCGCAGCGCTGCCCTTGTCATCGGTATGAGTAAACACCGTTCAAGAGCTCGCACCTGTGATTTCTTTACCCCGACATACGCTCGGACAGGGAAACAACAGCTGCATCGACTGGGTCGCGACGTAGCGTAAATGGCCAAGGGTTCGGGGCGACAGGACCGGTAGCTGTTTCATTTACCTGTCCTCTGGCGACAGCGTCAGCCGCAGATCATCTGCAGTCCATATGGGCCCCACGTAGACCCCGGATCCTCCCTGCTAGACATATATATATACCTCGAACCCTTCAACCGCCTATGAATCTCGAATGACTTAAGAGAGCAAAGTCAGGTCTCTTCCCCAGGTTTCGAGAGGCAACTATCCTGACCAACAGACCAAGGGCTACAAAGACACACGATAACGTTGACACTCTTGTCCCAGCAATTCTATTTCGAGAATCAGAATCCATAGCAATCATTCAAATGTCGACTGTTCCTGCATATCCAGGGGCGAACGTGGATGAGAAGGAGAAGAGTTCCGTGTTGCACTTCGAGAATTCTGGAACCGCTGAATATGAACTCGAGAAACAGCCTGCCCACCTACACGGTAAAGTGGAAGAGATGGACGAAGCTGCTCGCATTATGGCAGAGGCGGGAAAGGTAGACTACACCTTGCAAGAGGACAAAGCCGTGTTGAGGAAAATCGACACGTGGATTCTACCCGTTCTGTGCCTTGTGTACTGGGTACAGCAACTGGACAAGGCGTCCGTGTCCTATGCCGCTGTTTTCGATCTTCGTAAGTGATTGTCCCCTCTTCAGCGGTTGGGGCTTACTTCTGATTCTGTTTCTCTTACTTGTAGGTGAAGGGGCTCATCTGAAGGGTCAACAATACAGTTGGCTCACCTCAATTGTCTACATCGCTCAGCTCGCTTTCCAGCCACTTTCATCCTTCGCATTGGTCAGGTTCCCTGTGAAGTATTGGGTTCTATTCAACCTGTTTGGATGTAAGTAATCAGAACTGCCTCGTATGGTTCGGTTTAACCGTAGCTAAAAGCGCACCCGCTTCTACTGCTCAGGGAGTACATGTACCGCTGTCGCCGCTGCAACTCACAATTTCACCGGTCTTATGATTTGTCGATTCTTGCTCGGAATGTTCGAAGCCACCATTGCTCCGTCCTTTGTGGCAATCACCCAGATGTGGTGGAGAAGACGAGAACAAAGTTATCGAGTAATAGCCTGGCAGATCGCCAACTCGTGCGCAGCAATTATCGGTCCACTTCTAGCCTATGGCGTTGGCCATGCCGCGACCAAGGGAAACATCTTCGCCTACCAAGCCATCTTCATTTGCATGGTAAGTTCATTGTTCAGAGTGACAGCCCTCGTCCACAACTAACCCTTTACATTGTTCTAGGGCTGCCTGGGTGTCGCTTGTGTTCCTATTGTGTGGTGGATGCTTCCCAACCACCCTGCCACCGCCAAATTCCTACGACACGGAAACGACCGAGCAATTGCTCTTGAGCGACTTCGTGATAACAATACTGGAACGAAGTCCTCCACTTGGAAATGGAACCAAGTTCGGGAGTGTGTCACGGAAGTCAGGACCTGGGGTTGGGCTCTCATGTACATGTGCTGCTCCATTCCCTCGGGCGGTCTCAGCGCCTTCGGCGGCATCATTACCAAGGGCTTTGGGTATGTATCGCACTGGAAAGCCAAGGAAGCGAACGAAACATTGACGGCTTGACCTCTGATAGTTTCGACTCTTTCCAAAGTGTGCTCATGCAAATGCCCACTGGAGCGATTCAAATCATCTGCCTTGTTTTCTGTATCTGGTTGACCAACAAAATCAAGATGCGATTTCCCATCGTTGCCGTCATGACACTCTTCCCCATCGGTGGCGCTATTGGTTTGCTCATGGTTCCCCGTGACCAGCCGAAGTCTCTGCTGGGCTGCTACTATATCGCTCTCGTTCTGGGTGTTTTGCAGCCTTTGATGTATTCGTAAGTCGATCTGTTACCAAACCGTCTACACCGAAACTCATGTCGATGTCGCTTTTGATAGCTGGGCTAATATGAATGCAGCTGGCGAGTGTCCTTTCTCATTCGGTTTCCGTTTGAAGCTAACATGGTCACTATCGCAGGTCACACCAAGAAAGTTGTTACCATGTCATTCGCATTCGTCTTCCAATGTGCTGGCAATGTAAGCCATGGAACAGGACCTCTCGCAGTCTGTGAAGCTAAAATATACTTTGACCAGATCATTGGCCCACAAGTCTACCTTGCCCGAGAAGCCCCTAAGTACCATACCGGTAAGCCTTTTCCAGAAGTGTGCAGATTCTATCATGAACTTAACTCGCCAAATGATAACGATAGGTCTTTACGTCGACATCGCATGTTGGTGTCTACTCTGTATTCTGGCGCTCGCTATGGGATTCCACCTCAAGCATCTCAATAGGAAGCAAGAGCAGAGGCGAATAGCATTGGGCAGGCCAGCGCAAGTGAAGGACAGTAGTGTCATGTCGTTGGAGGAAGCCCGTGAATATAAGGAGGAATTAAAATTGGCCTTGTTGGCTGAAGGCAAGGACGTCCACGATCTCAATCTGGATGCTTTTGACGATTTGACGGATCGAGAAAACCCGGACTTTTTCTACGTAAGTAATGTTTACCTTTGCAGAAACCAGGTTGAGCGATAACTGATGAAAATACCAAATAAGGTCATCTGAACGAATTGGCGAAGAAGGCTTACAGTAATGTTGTAGGTGCCTATGTACTTTATCTCGAAGCACTCATGTATGTTGTAATAGGTTATGGTAGAACGGAAGCATGAGTCCTGTTTTGTAGTTCCTGGGTGACATGCTATTGATCTCGATGTTCGAGTCATCTCTGCAGCGGTTCCGACCTCATATCCCATCGGTACGATCCGTGTGCCAAAACGTTCTCTTGTTTTTGGAAAGGGAAGACGATTTTCAGGCATTCTCTGTTCCCTTCGGCTCAGAACTGAAAGTTTCATTGTCGGTCGACTGACATAGCCTGAGGCATCCATGGGCGTTGCCGGAAAGATCACATGAGCTAAGCGCAGAAATCAAGCTGAATCCTTCTTTCCTGTACAATTTTCGCCGCACGTTTCTGGCATAAATTTGATCATGGGTCTGTTTGTCTGAACTCTCAAATAGCATGAGGTTTGTTTAAATCATATTGGATTGATAACGATACGAGAGGTGATAGCACCACCCTTAAAAGCAGATGGTGAGGTGAAGACCGGTCACTGAAAAATGGACAGCTCTTCAGGTGAACACATAATATTACATAGATTAGATGTTATTGCGTGAAGCGTATTCCAATCTTTGCGCGGATAGCACAGAGTCAAACTAGATTATTGGAGCTCTGAGAATTAGTCAGAGTAGTCCGTAGCCTTCAGCTTCCAAGAAAATTGTTCAGAAAAGTAGTATCAATCGTTCAGTCATAGTTTTCAGCAACTCCTCCTGCCTGGATGACTGTTCCGACTTATTGAGAGGTAATTTATCGCACGACCGCACTGCGGCAGATATCAACTCCAGATCATTTGCATGCATTAGCAAGGCTGGCACATTTGGTGCGCGATACCTGTCCGTAACACAAGAAAAGACTGGCCTCGAATCAGCCGGTTAGGTTGCAACTGATGGTCTGAAGCAGAACGTGCGCGACTGATTGCGCGACTGAGTCTTACCATGTACAGAGTTGTCACAGACAGCTACCAGGGCTCAGAATTTGAAGTTACATGCAATGTTAAAGCGCAGCTAAAGCCGCGAAGGCAAACAGACGCTTGAGCATAGTAGGGCCCCCATGTTAAGCTAGGTTGACTCGAGCGCGGATGCGCGCTGAAGAAAGGCGCTGCATATTTTCTATATAGAGCAAGCTTATCTTTGAGCCTATGTAATTGTATCCCTGTCTAGCCAAAGTTCCCAATAGCTTACCACCTTGGCTTGACAGGTGAGTAGACCGAATGTATAGCCAAGGTTCCCAATAGCTTACCACCTTGGCTTGACACCTCAGTAGTAAATTGGGCCAAAGGGGACAGACAGTAGATACTGCAAAATAATCCCAAGAATGTGTCAGCAGTCCGGCCTGTGCTCCACTACAAGACCGCGTGACGAAAAGGTAGCTCAAGGTGGTGGTAGAGCCCGTGATGGCGAAGCTGGTTGCCGCCAGTGTTTATAAGGTGGTGTGGTATCCTAGAGCCACACAGGCAATACAATTAAACCTTCTCTACCGACCCCAATCTAGGATCGCAATGGAACCTTTCGTTCTGTCCGGCACTTTCCATATATATCGGAATCTCACAATGTACAAATACACTAACTTTCAGCACTGCTTTCATGAAAGTCGTGCATCATCTATTGTAAGTCTAAATGCAAAGCATTTCTTCGACATCAATCATCTTGCCAGTAACAAATGATTCGTTTGCAGCTAGACCGATCGCCAAAGCATTTGCTATATGAACCCAATGAGATAAGAGTTTATTAGCATTGCGAACCGATAACATGATTTTCGAAATACTGACCGCCATCGATTTCAGTACAGGCCATACTGCTTGCTCCTTCTCGCTCCGGTTCGTCACCTTTCAGTGGGCCAAAAATGGAGGAAAGCAAGCGCTTGTCGCCACCGCCGTGCCCAGCATGATCGTAATAAACGGGGATATCAACTGGTTTCTGCCACAGGGGATGAAGCGATAACTTGGCATGTCCAGCATTTGCCATTCTGCACGATCCGGCCGGAAGGTTTGACCGTGAGCGATCATGTCGAGGATAGGTAGAGAACACGCTTACGGCCTAGTTCCGTGAATCGAGCCGGGTCCTACGAGTGCCGGCTCTTCCAACGAGTTGTGCGTGGATTCGACGACTTCGAGCTCTAACCTGCCATGGCTTCCATTGAACATCACACGGTAGCCTATACCAACAGTTATGAGTGCTGATATTCTGCTTGATCATCATCGCAGAGATCACTTACCTTCCCAGGGAGAGTACGCGGTCAGGTGGTAGGTCATAATGACGTCGTTCTGATACCTGACTAGGACGCTCATATCGTCCTCAATGGCGATATCATCACCGAATACATTGCTGTCTCGAATGTATCCGTCGTACTGCTCGTTATCGACGTACATTTCCTTTAGCGTTTCATCCGCATTCATGTCGAGCGCAAAGGGGTCCTTCTTGGCTTCCTCGGAGCCGTATGCCCGTTTGTAGTCCTAGTAGTCGACAGCAGTTGAGCAACGTCAGCGTAGAAACTGAAAGGATTCTGATGATATGCGACAACCGACCTTCGCCCAGCCATGCTCTTCCCCATTCTTCTTTCCATAGAAAGCAGTCTTCCCCATGCCGACAACCTGCTTGGGTGAACTGTTGACCCACCAGTTGACCTAGTTGAAACTTAATTGAGCCAGGAATCCAATCGCATAGGTGGTGGGGGGTGTTTCTTACAAGATCGAAGTGATGCCCCGACTTGTGCACCATAAGGCCACCTGAATTGTCTTTAGATCGATGCCACCTCTATTGGACACGAAAGTGATAGCCTTAGCAGATAAATTTGAAGCGATACCTGCGACCTATAAGACGCTTACCCTGAAGTCTGGCAAATCGCAATGAGCAACATCGGTGGTTCACGATATTCAGTAATCACGGAGTTACATACTCGCTTCGAAACTTTCCGCTCGACTTACACTGTAAGAAAAAGGATGATTCGATACTTGCGAATCCTGCTGAGAAGGGGTTGTACTTACGTCTGCTCCGTGTACAGTGTTCAACAACCATTCGAAATGGACGGAAAAGACTTTGCCGATCTTTCCCTCCGCAATCAGATTCTGCACCTGGATACGTTCGATATGGCTTGTCAGCTAACATGATTTTTATTCGTCTTTCGAGAGTGGAAGGCACCTTTTCGTGCACAGGATTGAAACGGTAGTTCTACAAGCATGTTGGTAAGCAATCGGCACGGTGTAGCTATTTGCTAATGCACTCACGAAAGTCACAGTAAAATGATTATTGGTGTCCTTGACAGTTCGGAGAATCGCTTTGCATTTCTCGATATCGGTAGTCATCGGCTTCTCGGTCAGGACCTTGATACCCCGCTTGAGTGCCGGAACTGGTGAGATCAAGTAAGTTACGTTTTCTTGCCGAGTTGGGAACTCGACTCACTGATGTAGCGGTCATGTGTAGCGTCTACAGTCGTCACAACCAGAACCTCGACATGTTCGTCATCCAGCATCTTCTCAAAGTCTTGCTCGCCGTACTCTACAGCTTTCTGAGAGTCGTTGTTTGTGTAAGTAGACAATACCTCGAACTCCCTTACAACGCTGGAACTCACTGACTGACCCAACTCTTCCAAAAGCCGGTTATACAACTTGACCCGGCCTTCATTGGAATCGCACAGGGCGACGACAGCATTTCCCGGGATATGTGCTCGGTCGACAACTCCCCGTAAGTAGAGCTGGCCTCGAGATCCGGTGCCGACCTATCGGGGGAGCGGTTAGATTCCCGACGCTAGTCATGTACTCGAAGCAGCTCACAATGGCAGTCCTTCCTCCAAGCTTCTTCTGTCTTTGAATGGCTTCTGGCATTTCGGGATCAAGCGTTCAATGTCGAGTGATGATCAATTAGTTTATAGAAAGGTGAGCTATCAACACACAAGGCAGTTTAGCGAAATTAGTGGTGGCCTATGCCTGCTTCTTTGAGGCTGAAAGCTGTTTCATATACTGAGTTGTTCGTGCTTACGGCAATAGTTCCAGCAACGAAAGGGTGCAGCGTTCGGTACTGATTGTTATGAATGAGGTATGTCGAAAGTGGATAGTTGACGCCGGACACATGTGCAGGGCAGCTTGCAGGGCTCATATCTCATATTGAATTCAGCCCAGTCCGTCCTGCGTTGACGTCGGTGTCAAGTTCAGCCTATGCAACTGGCCCAAGCATGTTCTGTGCGTCCCGGGGTCCGGATTTCGGGGTAGCATTAGTGCGATAACTGCGTGCAGGTGACCAGGTACGTGATCATGTTCCCACACATCACGCTCACGTTCTCATCGGCCTTGGCCCTCAAACAACGGTCTCGAGCGGGAACGTCCCCACGGGGCCAGATGCTATTGAAGATGTCAGCCGGGCCGAACTCCGCGCGCGATTTTTCACTTAGTCGCTCCAGTGGATCCGTCGAAGCAGCTATCGAGTTACGATTCCGTTCGTGATAGTTCGACAGCTGAGTCAGAGCCCTCTCCCACTCTAAACCCAACGTTTTGGGGATATATCTCGGTTAATTGTCGCGAAGCGCTCCAGATGAGGTGTAGAAGCGAGCTGTCCGAGAAAGTTCGTAAGTTCCACAGGCAAGGAGCGAGGCAATGACAGCGGCCTCTGGAGAGGTGAAGTGTCATTTTGGCTGTCTCAAGTTCTCACGCGGCAGCAGAGCCAGCAACCGAGCTGACTGACAAGCTAGCAGACAATTTTGATGAATATCCTGATCTCTGTTTCGTGGCAGGCCCCAAGAGCAAGCTGAAACAAGCCCACAAGGACAACAACGGCTGGAAGGGCGATATTTAGCAGGATAGGTAGAGGATGCGCATACTCGTTCTTTGCTTGCATCTATCCTTCAAGCAGCAGGAAACCTGAGGCAGACCGCAATACAGCTGATCTTCCATACCGGGCCTGAATCTTCCGGGTTGCAAGCTGGTTAGCAGATCTGGACGCTGGATGCGATTCTGTTGCGTTCATGCAGGGAAGGGCAGCTTAGGCAGCACCTTTCCTATATTCGCTTATTGGCACAACTTCGAGCCGCAATTGGTGGCACGCTGCTTGCACATGACCAGGATCACGAGAAGCTCTAGAATGGTATAGGGCAAACGTATTTTTCCTCGCGTTGCGCTGTTCTGCAACATGCGGGGTAATGACTCTACCGACCGGAAGGTCAGTCAGTTAGACCATTCAGTCTGCATATTTCACTTAGTAATTGACTTATGCATGACTAAAAAGAAGGTGACTGATACTCTGCCATGTAGCACAAAGGCCAAAGATGTATATATGATCACAGATTCGGGAGGCGTATTTTGTCCTGCCTTCCGAGTTCGTCTAATCTACCACCTAACTCAAGCGATTTCATCTTCGATAAGAACGTAACGAACAACAGCATTAATCTCAAAGACAACTGAATTGCCCTCACGTCGCAATGTCTGCCGAGCTGACAGTGGACTCACCTGGTATGGATGAAGACAAAGGCTTCGCTGAACACCTCGAACACGTTCAGAGCTTCGATGACCATGAGAAGCAGTCCCTTCCTGTTCATGTCGCTATCAAGGAAGTCGACGAGGCGGCCGTAGTCATGGCAGAGGCCGGCAAAATCGAGTATAGCCTTGAAGAGGACAAAGCGGTCTTGAAAAAGATCGACACCTGGATTCTTCCCGTCTTATGCCTGGTATATTGGATTCAACAACTCGACAAATCGTCCGTCTCGTACGCGGCTGTATTTGACCTTCGTAAGTTAACCCATGTCCGAAACTATCAAGCGAAGACTGGCGCTGATCATGATGTAACCGTCATTCAGGCGAGGCGACTCACTTGGTTGGTCAACAGTACAGTTGGCTTTCTTCCATCGTGTACCTCGCTCAGCTGGGATTTCAACCTCTGTCGTCGTTCGCCCTCGTCAAGTTCCCTGTCAAGTGGTGGGTTTTGTTCAATCTGCTTGGATGTAAGTGCATCTTCGGGACTGGGATTCAAGCGGCTTGTAGCTCACTTGACGTTCATTTGATTTGGCTAGGGAGTACCGTTACGGCTGTGTCTGCTGCAGCAACGAACTTCACTGATCTCATGATTTGTCGATTTTTGCTCGGAATGTTCGAAGCCACCATCGCTCCCTCTTTCGTAGCCATTACGCAAATGTGGTGGCGACGAAGAGAGCAAAGTTATCGATTGATCGCTTGGCAGATCGCCAATTCATGCGCAGCAATCATTGGGCCACTTTTGTCATATGGTGTAGGACACGCCGCAAAGTCGGGGAAGATTCACGCCTATCAAGCCATCTTCATGTGTATGGTGAGTCGTCAAACTCATATGAACCGTTGAGAAACCGTTTTCTAACGTAAGGTCCATGCCTGTTGCTCAGGGTCTGATCGGCGTGGCTTCAGTACCGCTGATCGCATGGTTGTTGCCAAACCATCCAGCCACAGCCAAATTCTTGCGAAATGGTAATGATAGAGCCATTGCCCTTGAGCGACTTCGGGACAACAACACTGGAACAAAAAACTCGACATGGAAATGGAGTCAAGTGCGAGAGTGCTTGACAGAGTTCAAAACTTGGGGCTGGGCTATGATGTTCCTCTGCTGCGCTCTTCCTTCTGGTGGATTCGGTGCCTTCGGCGGGATCATCACGAAGGGATTCGGTTTCGACGCTTTCGAAGCTGTCCTCATGCAGATGCCGACCGGTGCCATCCAAATTGTCTGCTTGGTGTTCTGCATTTGGCTCACGAACAAGATCAAGATGCGATTCCCGGTGGTGGCCGCTATGACGCTTTTCCCCATCGCCGGAGCAGTCGGACTCCTCAAGGTCCCTCGAGACCAACCTAAGTCACTGCTGGGATGCTACTACGTAGCATTGATCTTGGGTGTTCTCCAGCCCTTAATGTATTCGTAAGTAAATAGTTTAACGATGATCGCGAACCAGTATGCTCATATCGCTTCCGATAGGTGGTCGAACCTGAACGCCGCAGGTCAGTTACCACCCACGTATTTACATTCGTATTTCAAGCTGACATCAGCTGCGCAGGTCACACCAAGAAAGTCGTTACAATGTCTGTGGCGTTTGTCTTTCAATGCGTCGGAAACGTAGGTAAAACGGGACAGAATAAGTGAGGGCTCGCTTACTAAACTCCATCATCATCTGACGCAGATTGTTGGCCCCCAAGTCTATTTGGCCCGGGAGTCGCCCAAATATCACACAGGTGAGTGACCATCGGCTACTAGCTGGGTTACGCTTGACTAATCGATCTGGCATCAGGACTTTATGTGGACATTGCCTGCTGGTGCTTGCTCTGTGTCCTTGCTCTGATTATGGGTGCGCATCTCAAGCATCTCAACAAGAAGCAGGAGCAGAGGCGAGTGACTCTTGGGCGAAGGGGCGAAGTGAAAGACACCAGTATTATGTCTTTAGAAGAAGCTCGAGAATATAAGGAGGAACTGCGACTCGCTCTTCTGGCGGAAGGAAAGGATATCAAAGATATGAACCTGGAATCCTTTGATGATTTGACGGATCGTCAGAACCCCGATTTCTTTTATGTGAGTCCTTCCCTCCGCTTCCAAGTCAGTGGCTAAGGTGATTGACTGGAACATCGAACTGGACCCATGACAGGTGATATAATAGTGCTGTGTTGTTTCCACTGAATTCAACATTGAAGAGTGCCCTGTGGTTGTATGTAAGATACATATGCAATATAGGAGCGCTTGTATGAAGGTATCCATGACTTGCTGTGGAGCATCCGTTACTCAGTATCTTGGTTTTTTCGCGCATGAACTGGTCACGGTTTGGTGATGACGTTGTGACTGACCGGCGTAGACGTAAGGCAAGATATACGACAATCCCATCGGCTAGCGTTCAAACGTCTTCTGAAGGTCGTGGGCATTAAGTCCATCTTGTGTAATGTACAATAAGCCGGATTATGAAAAGGGGGGGGGGACTATAACCAGGGCGATGACTCGCCTCAGCTGGGTCTCGAAAAAGCTGACTCGAAGCATACAGCCGTTGAAGAACTATACAGAAGCTAGCATTCCAGGCTCAAAGGAAGGAAATCTGATGTAAATGGAGTTGAACATGACAATATACACATGTGCAGCAGTTGTGCTGCCGCTTTTAGCAAGTTTCCAGGACAGCAAGTTTCCTAGAGATATGTCCGATACACCGACACACCTGAATGACACGGAGCGAATATGCATGCACTGAAATTCCCACGTGAGTCAGCATCACACCCATTTGGGGAGAATGCGTTTCGGAAAGGCTGCCTGTGCACCCAAGTAGTGACTCCGTGTGAGAGCGGAATGTGTCAAGATACGTATTCTGCAATACCATGGGCACCGGCATCCAAAGGATCGTAAGAGTCAGCGAGAATCGAGGCCATAGGGAATGCCCAAGGCGATACTCCCCGACTTGCATTGTTGCCAGATGGCTGCTCGCGCCACCATACTTGACTGCGGTTGCAGTGGGCATATTTGGCACGGCCGAAAGACGGTGTCGATTCTTCGGGTATGCTGATCTTCCGACCGTCATTATGGGCATTAAAAGGTGATGCATATCTGCGTGAAGCTGTGTCTATCATCTTCTTCTTGGGTATTGCTTATGAATCTGCGTCCCCATCAAACCTAATGCTTGCAGTGTATCCGAGGTGTGGAACGTTGTCCAGCCCAAAGTAACCCCAGAGCGAAGACTCAAGACCCAGGACGCAGGTTGACGAATGATCCTTTGTCTCTGCCAAATTGAGGGACGAATAGTGGTGCGTTGTTGGAACGATTCAACAGATGCGACTGCTACCACACACACCGTCTTTCATGTCAGCCTAAGAGGAACAGCCAATATATTATCGAGACTACGTGTTTTGAACTATAATTTTGCGGAACGTTACGACCGATCAACGTTCGGAGCGAGCTTGAATTCTATCCTTGTTGCAAGGACAATCAGCCGCGCATTAGAACTCGCGACACTCAAATGAGGACGACAACAGTATCCTATAGGAAACAAAGCCAAGGTTAACAAAGTCAATCGGGCTCAGACGATGGCCCCCAGGCAACCTCGCGTTTTCCTGCATGCACTCACCCGCTTCTTTCACCTTCTGGGTCATCAACTTATCACCTGCCTTGGGTTGTTACACCGACGGTCCGATGGCTCATCATTATGACTTGACTTGGAAACCTACTCATGAAGTCGATGTCGGCCCTTGGTATCGCGACTGACAATTTGCGGCGCGCGCACACAAAGGTCACTAGGTGACCGGAACACCGGGCCGGATGAGAGCTCGGAAGAAGACATGTCAGCTCCCAATGCAGGAAAGTCGCCGGAAGAGGCCGAGCGTTATCTCAGCTCCGAGGTTGTCGACCACACGTGTCCGTGGGCGGGGTGAACATGCCCCGACAGGTGGATGCAGTAGCTGGTGTTCTTGTCGCATACGTCCTCGTTTCAAGAAAGCGCTCGGAGTTGTGACCAGACAATCCTGTGAAGCGCTCTCGTATATATCTTCTGTCTTTCAAGTCCAGAACATTGTGAAGCGGCCATATCAG
The DNA here is from genome assembly GCA_030039265.1 of Naganishia cerealis. Taxonomy (NCBI): domain Eukaryota; kingdom Fungi; phylum Basidiomycota; class Tremellomycetes; order Filobasidiales; family Filobasidiaceae; genus Naganishia; species Naganishia cerealis. The sequence goes on along the minus strand of JASBWR010000130.1, from coordinate 10,142 downwards.
TAACGCAAGCTACAATATCACTGCCTAGGAGGAACCATGACTCTCTCAAATGGAACCGCAACACTCAATGTCGAACTAGCTGAACAGCTTATTCGACGGATGACTGATGGACTCGTCAATATCGTCGACACTACTGGCGAATTCCTGCTACATCGTGAGCCTTTCTTGTCGCGAGTGAATGACACGGTGGGCTGAGTTACGGAATGCGCATACAGTGGAAGACGGCTCCATCATCGATACTAAGGGCTGGGGAGGTTGGGAATGGACTCACGGGGTCGGTATGTCAGATCAACGCTTGGAGCACAAGACCGATGCTAAAGGTTTCCTTTACAATGGCAACCAGCTCTTACGGGTTTATGCCACGTAAGTACATTGCAGCGTTTCATGTTATACATCAGAGCTCATTTCATCTATCCGGCAAAGCACGCTGCTGTTGCACCGTCCAAGGAGGCAGCAGCCTACTCGATCAAGACACTGAAGAACTGGTACAATGCCAGATACGAAGAAACAAAAGGCAAAGGCGCCCCCAAGAACATCAATACGATGGCCGTTATGTATGCGTTGGCGTGTATGGTGGAAGACGGCTCCTTCGAGACGGAGGAAGAGAAGCAGAAATGGACGGGGTGGTTGGATGAATGGGCTGAATGGGTCATGCATGGCCTAAATCGTGAGTGGCTGCCTGATCCAGAGGCTCGAAATCGAAGTATCCAGGGCGTGCGCTCATCTCGCAATCATCTACAGGAACCCCGGAGGGAGGTTTCCAACATGTCGTGTACAACAACATCAACCATTTTCAGTTGTGGGACGATACGTTAATGATGACTGGTAAATCCCCATCAAGGCGTTCCGCGTGTTTGAGCTTGTGATTAACTTGATCCGTATAAAGTCATTCCTCTGACCAAGATTGGCCTACTGCTAAACCGCCCGGAATATGTTGACGAAGGTGAGTCTTACGAGTCCCTCATGCCGCCAATATACCTCGCTTAATTCAGGTAGATCACCTCGGTTGTTATAGCCAAATACCAGTTCCTTATGCACATCAACTACCTCATGGACACTACTACCGGACTGTGGTTTCATGGGTGGCAGTTTGATGGGAAAGGAGGAGGCCATAACTACGCTGAGGCACTGTGGGCGAGAGGAAACTGTTGGGTAAGCATAGTGAACAAGGACGTGAGCCTGGCACAAGGGCTAATGATCATCTGGCGATGCGGGCTGTAGATAGCCTATGCTATTCCCCTGTTCCTCAGTTTGACACAGCTTCCGCCTACCGATCCCATTTACAGGACCCTCGTATCGACTTTGCGACGCCAGGTAGATGCTTTGGTAAACCTTCAGGATGAGAAGACTGGGTTGTGGCACACGCTTTTGACGGATCCCAGTAGCTATGTGGAGACGAGCGCTGCTGCCGGGTTTTCCGCTGGTATTTTCATGGCTTTGCGACTGGTAAGCTTTGTCAATCATCTCTCACTTTACAAAGTAGCTGAGCACTGCATTCGTCAACAGGGCTACTTATCTGGTGAACAGTATCTGACGGTCGCGAGTACCGCGCTTCAAGGTGTTATCGCGCAGATCAGACCGGACGGCGAAGTAGAGAACGTGTCTTTTGGCACGGCGATGGGCAGTGACCTTGATTTCTACCGAAACATCGCCATCACACCGATGCCATATGGACAGGCCTTGGCTATGCTTGCGTTGGTGGAATGGGAAAGACATCAGAAAGCGATGTAATTGGTGTATATGGGAGCTTGACACGTTGTACAGGTACTATGCTCAATGGAAGCCGTTTGGGCAGCAACTCGGAATGACAACCTTCTTCATACGGCAGTCCATGAGCTTGTCGCAGTTCTCACCAGGAATCCTTGGCTGTTGTCATCTCTTGTGAACTCACCACGGAAATTTGCGCCCCCTCGGCAGTTCACAAGCCGGCTACCTAGCTTCAATCTGGTGGCTATCATTCTACCATACGAGCAGTTTTCGCAAAGCCGTCTCAGTACCAAGCATGGTGCCAGGGAGCTACTTACACACTATGGTTACCTCAAAATCATTCGGCAAGACCGGTATTCTCGCTAAAGGTGTGCGAACACGAGGAGTAGCAAATCTCCTCAGGTCTTTCACCGCTTCTCCCCACTTGAATATCAGCTACCGGTAATCCATTCGGCGCGTTTTGAAGCATAGAGCGGCCAGTGCAGTAATCATGGGGAATGTAATGTTCCGCTCGTCTTCAGTGAAAGGAGAAAGGTAGTCTGGATTAGCAGGCAAGCTTAGAATTGTCCGAAGCATTGGCGCCGCTGTGCGCTTCATTCAAATTTCATTGGCGACCAACCTAGCAATTGATTTCTTTCTTTCCTTACAACGTGCCTACCGGCAACAATACCGTGTTACTTCATTGCACTTTCTGAACGCTGCCATCCGTCTGCCGGACCGAGACGGAACCATCCGCGTTACCGAAATAAGCCGCTTTCGCCATGCCACAGAAAAGGCCGACTTCGACGACGCCGGTGAGCAGTTTGATCTTGGTCAGGAGCTGTGAACGTGCAACATATGAAGTGTGAGCGAAACAGGCAGCGGAAGAATGATATCGAGCCCGCAACTCACCTCTGCAGGACGTTGCATCATCTCCCGCGGGAAAGGCGCATCAATGATAAAGTTACCATTATCGCTAACTACGGGTCCAGCTTTTGCCTTTCCCATTCGCAGGGTGAGGACCTGACCGTGCGCTCCTACGGCGGTGGATTGCTCCGCAGTGGTCGGAGAGCCAAGCTGTGCAAGACGATGTAAAACCGCAACATAGGCGAATGGTGCAACCTCGATAGGGATACCTTGTTTCCACTATCAAAGCAGGGTCAGCCCAAGCGAGGCGTTTAAGGAAGGCACAAGGACGTACACTCTCGCCCAGCGTCTCGCTGTTTTTGCGGTAGTCGGCGACCATGATCCATCTGGCGGGGGCGGAGGACGTAAGTTGCAAATTGTGCGCGAATAGGCAGGAGGACGCTTACGTATCAGCGGCTTCAGCGAGGACTTTTTCACGCAACTGACATGCTCCACCGCCCTTAATAGCGTTCAGCTGCGCGTCGACTCTGCGACAATGCCATTTAGGATGAGCGAAACGACGAGGCAGAGGCGTCGGAGAGACTCACTCATCAGCTCCGTCAATGGTGACGTCAATTTTCGGGTACTGAGATGCATCACCGAGGGTGAGACCAGCTTGGACGATGAGCTGCTGGGATTGGAAGCCTGAACGGGAGTTGTAGAATATCTGCGTTAGCTCATGAATCGGGTTGTTGTCTTCACTTGGTGTTTCCCACTAGATACCAGAAGTTCAAGGTGCAATCTGGGAGGTATGACAGGCCTCAACGACAACTGTCACGTGCGCGGACACATGAATTACTAGCACCGCAGCGATCCTCCTTGTCCGGGTGTGCTCTTGTTCTCCACAGCAAGTCATCCATCTACATGTATTTGATAGGAACTCGCTGCTTGCTCTCGAACGCCTGCGGGCTCGATGCCCGCGACATCAAAATAGGGATTTGGGCGGCCGCCCTACAGTTTCCAAAGCCAGCGGCCTAGACGCTGATTCCGTTCCGCCAGACTGAGAATCGAGCGTTCACAATGGCCCCGGGAGGCAGGGCATTCGGAAGCACAGCCTTCGGCGCAAAGACTGAGTCTCGGCCGTTCCTGCGACGGCGTTGGGAGGGTCCTCCAAGCAGGCAGCCTGCGGTGCGGAGAAGCGATTGAGTCTCGAGAGACCTACGCCGCCTCGGAGGAGCCATCCGAACTTGATGCTTGCTGCGCACACTCTGACTCTCGTTGCGCTCAACTGATTATCGGGAGGCTTCGCCGCCCTCGTCATCGCCGTCGCCCTCTCACTCGTTCCCCCTCGTCTCGCTTCGCTTGTCTCGTCGTCGGCACTCACCCGTCGGCACAAACACTCTGCCCCTATTCACCGCCTCTCCCTGCTCCCTAATCCTGTCCACAACAAACGGGACCGTGCTCCCGCTCCCAATGCCAATCACGCGGTGTTCCTTGCTGACATGCCTGTCCACCGCGGCAAACGCTGCGAGTTTCTTTGCTTCTTCGACCGGATCCATTGTATGCGCGACGCTGTGTATGGGACGGCGTCGGAGGGCGGAGACGGGGAGACGACGGGCAGCAGCGGGGGTTCGCAACATGTGTCCCAGTCATTTATCCCCAGGAACCCCCGTCCCGTCATCACGGCCCGATATACCCCGCCGCGATCTCGGATCCGTCAATTACCTAAGCACGGCTTCTCGGCCGCCGGATGCCCCGATTGGACGGCGCTCCCTCAATAAACTCGTCAACTCGCAGCTCGTCTGCCCTCCCTTGCGTCCAGTCACCACAACCATCGACAGACATCTAACAATGGTACGTCTCTCTCCCCCCTGAGACTGCGCTATCTCACTCACCCTCCTTCTCCCCCCATGCAGGGCGGCGGCGGACAATACCCTTACCCGAAAGAAGTGTGGTCGCCATCCGGTACGTTTCTCCCCTGGCTTTTGTCATGCTGTGACCTTCCTCCATCGGAAACGGCGGTCGCGGGATGCTGGGATCATGGGAGCGGGGTGTTAAGAAGACGGCAGCACCACAGTGCAAGTGCGAAACGGAGCGGGTTTCGCTGGTGCCTCCATGTGATCCCCTGCAGCCGTCACATCACCTGCTTCACCATACCCGCCGGAAAACCCTCTCAAAACTCCCACTCCCTCGCTACATCCATCTCCAACCACGTTGAAACCGACCCACTAACCTTTTCCTTCTTTTCTCCCATGATAGGCGGATGGTGGACCCGTCCCTCCAACTGGCGCTCAAACACAATCATCTGCGTCGCGGGTATCGCGTTAGCCACAGCCGGGGTATGGAAAGTCTCCGCGCGAAACGAGGTACGCTTGGGTCGCCCCCCCCAATCTCTCCCCTCTTTCTGACCTTTGTTGCTGATTCTTTTGATGAAATGCGGTGGATGGTTGGCGTAGATCCGACATGCACGACCTACCAAGGAGATCCCGTCGGCACTCGTAAGCCCTTCCCTTCTCTCCCGCCTTCTTCACCACCCCTTCCCCGTTCCTGGCCCTCTACGAAATGAAAATTCACTGACCGCCTGATCTCCCTTCTACAGTGGTCTCCCCATGCCGCGGAAATTGGAGTCAGGAAGGAATAGATGGATCCCTTGTCGGATTTTGGAGTGTATCGTTTGGAGGGGGAACTAAAGGGAACGCCATGTGAGATAGACGGAACGGAGCGAATGGGGCGGTTGTACCGCGCGCACGTTTGATGGATCATATGGCCTCTCCGTTGATGGATTGGAATGGCATGGATCCGGTGCCGCGCCGTGTCCGTTCCTTCATGTCTACGCTACCGCCGCTGCAACGTCTTCGTCTGAACGGGACCTTTCCGCGAACCATCCCCCAGCGGTGCCTTGTGGCTTCCATTGCTCCTCGTGCACATGTCACTCCCTTTACTCCCTTTTTTTCCATGGCTGAAGCGAAGCCATATCAGATGTCCCGGTCTAACATCCCCCCCCCGTTCCCCCATGCACTACATTACCGCCGCCGGCTGGATGTACCATTTATCCACATACGCCCAGATATCGCGCGCGAGGCCTGTGTCCCCGATACGGAATAGGCAGGATGCTATCCCGTCCGCCCGCGTATTCTCGTGTCACTGATGTGCTACTTTCGCACTGCTACTTAGTGCCCCGCGTTGCGTAGCACTGCAATGCGCTTCAAATGCTCAGGATGAGATTGCGCAGGTTGGGCTTTCGGTACTTCGAAGTGAGGGAAAAAAGAAAGAGTGAGAGAGGCGTTCGACCTTCCCTGCTGTCAAACACGACGTACGTGCCTTCGATGGATGACTACGATTTCCGTTCCTTCTTGGACATAAGAGCCTGCCTATGCGCTACATGGCACGCGACGCCTCGCAGCAACACGAGCCAGTGCCTCAACGGATCCGGTTGTGCGTCTTACAATGCGCAGAAGATCGCCAACTCCGTTCGCGCCCTCGAGGGAAGTTCGTCGGTATTCCGCAGAGTTGGCGGCAGTCGCGCGTCAGACGTGTTTGTTGCCTAGACCTGTAGGATCTTCTCCGCCTTGAGCGAGCCCGCAATGAACCCCATTGACAAGTATCCCTCGCGACAGAGAGTTCTTTGAACTTGAATACAACGATCAGTGTGCTTCCATACAAGCCATCTGCGCACCCAGCCCCCGTGCTTGTCCGCCGCTGTGTGGTGCTAAACACCCGTGTTTCAGCCGCTTTGTCCGCTTCCCTCATCCTCCCTCAGCCGCCTCTCCCAATCGCTCTTTACATCCTGATTAGTCGTCCATGTGCGGGTCGTCGTCATCGTCGTTACTTGCACATAATCCTCGACAATATCCCCTTCAGAGTTCTCCCGTACGCGTTTACGCCGTTGAGTGATTGTTTGGGTTTCTTCCTTGGCGATGAAATCTCGTGAAGTGGATGTGGGTGTACTGCCATCCGTCAGGGTAGGGCGCGGGCGGAGGATAATCCGTTCCGTATCGTTGATGGACTCGTCGAGTTTATCCCATTCGCTATGGACAAGAATGTATAAGTAGGGTTCTGTGAGAAATACAGATTGTACGACGACTTACGAAGTGACGGGATTCTTGAGTCGTGGACGTTGTTCATGAAGATTCAAGCGTTTGCTCGCGGCCTGCGGGTTCCTCTTACGCTTTTTAGACATTCCTTGACCTTTTTCCTCGGGCACCGATTGAGCAACTCCACCGCTTTCCGCAAGGACCTCCTCACCTCCCGTCTCTTCCGTGAGCAGCTGTTTTGACCGCCATTGCAGCTCCCTTGCTAAACCACTGGCATTCACCACGACCTCCTTCGGGATTCGATCATGAATAAGCTTTCGCCTTTTGAGATCCGTCGATGGATTCTCCAGTGCCGCTGTTTCGCCCACGAGAAAGTTCGAGAGCGCGATAAGGCCTTGAAGTACGCGATCGGGAATGGGATCCCGCGGCGTCTCCTCTTGTCCCGTCGCTCCCTTGGGACGGTACATCTTGCGTTCTTGCAATATTTTGACCCAGTGATCAGCCACATACCAACATAATCTAAGGGTGAAATACGGGTCAACTACAAGCGCACGTGTGCACGAACACCACTACTCACCGGTCAAAATAAGGAAATCGCATTTTTTGTGGCACTTTGGTCTCGATCTCAATCTGGCGCAGTCGAAGTTCTGTAGCACAAGGCGACCGATCAGCAACAATTCCGCACGTACGACAGGCCAAGCGATCACTCACGCGTTTCAATATTATAAGAATGCAAAAAGTTGCCCCCAAGAACGATCGTGTCTTCCGGAGTGTACTAGATTGATTGCGCATTCACGCAGCTGTACAGCGTAAACATGAGCGCAATGGACTCACAACCGCATGTATATACCCGGTTGGAATGATCCTATATCCAATAAACGTCATTATCAGCAAAGATCGTGACAGAGTGTACCTGGATTGCTCACATGGTATCCCCCGGCTTCAACGTCACCTTTTCCACCGGTCCTTCCACCAGATCGCCTAGCCATTCTTTCTGTTGAATCTCTTCATCGCTTGACCCTATGAGCGATATAGCCGAATGTAAGCTCTATTCTGCACCATTAGTCTACACAGAACAAACGACCCACATCGAGCGTAGGCAGCAAGGTTCTCCGGCGTGGGCTTGATAAAGTAGAACACTTTACAGCCCGAGATAATGGTGTAGTAAACACACGATGCTGCAAAATCGACATGCCAATCCTGTAACAGACAAGTCAACAATGGCGCGTCGAATGCAGTTCGATTGGAAAGTTATCCATTCAGCGCACATACCGTCCACGATCCAGCCTTACCCATCAGGCAGTAAAGTTTGACTTTTGGCCAAGCGTCCGCATCGAGTTTCCTTTTCGCTGCCACCGTGTCATTCTCTGGCGGCTTCTCGTAAGCCAGAGTTCGGTAAGAATGTCCCAATGTTGAAGTTTTTCGGCGCAAAGAATCCAGTGGTCTTCCCAAAGAGTGTATTCAGACTCTCCATATGGAAGCACTCCACTTCGAGCTTTGATCTGAGCAGCCTCGTAGAGCTTCTCTGTGCTTTATCCCAAAGACCAATTTGCTCATAGGAAAGCGCTGCCAACGTTTCAGAGTATTTGGCTCTTCTTCTCCATAAACCGTAAAACGTATCATCCTCCTTAAGCGCAGCGTATAATTTCGCAAGACAGTGGTGAGTCCCAATAATGCAAAGTCCCAGTGAAACGCCGACGGTTTTTTGAGCGGGTATTCCTTCAGTTGTGCCATCAATGACGAAACATTGTGGTCAAAGTAGAAGAGAAACGTGAGCAAAATAGCAAATGGAACAGCAAGAAACACATCTCCCACGCTGATATTTTCCAGGGGCCAGAAATGAATAAACCAGCCGTGGGGTCTTGCTTCTCCCGATAAAGTTGGAGCAAAAGATTTGGTAATGGGTAATCTTGCGAGTTCTGTTTTCTCCAAAAATCCACCAAAGTGAATAAATCCGGTGAAAAAAATCACAGAAGCCGGAACCCCGTAGTCCACAAAAATCTTGCGCACAACTGGGTTAAAGTAGTGGAGCTGAGACCCGAATATGTGGCTTCCAACTCCACAGGCTACCATCAAAAGGGCAATCATTACCGAAGCGTAACCCGATGCCAAATCGACATGATGGAACTGACCATTAAGAAGTTGGATAGCCTTTTGAATATACACCACGCAGATGAAGAACCCAAACACATCGCACGAGTACAGGCTGATGATTTTGAGGAAAGAAACCGAGTTGGTGAATGCAAGAATGAAGTGGAAAATCATCGACCATAAGTATATCCAACACATAAATGGAAAATAAGGGGTTCCTCGCGGTCCAATGAGCTCGTACACGGTATAGCTAAAGATGGAGATGGGTCCGGTAACTCCAACTATACACAAAGGTTGACCGGAGAAAAGACCAAATGCGACTCCAGCAAACGCCAGACTCATCAACACTTCATTCACCCCATACGAGTTTTCCGTCTTGTCAAACATGTCCTGCGCAAACGCGATGGCGGGAAGAAGGTTTGTAAAGAATATGTAGGTTGTAGAAGGAACCACACGGTAATTCCAGGCATCAGTGAAATCGGACTTGTAGTATGGTAGTCGAGTTCTGACATCGTTGAGGACTCCGTAACCAACATATTTGAAGCTACGGAGCCACAGAAGGCTAGGTACCCAATTTCGGGCGGGCATTAACAAAAGAAAATTGTTTTTGAAGGGGAGAAACTATTAGCAAATAAGTGGGTTAAGTGAGAATTGACTGCTAAATCCTGCACCTAACTCCGATTAGATGGTGCGGCGATTGATTTTAGACCACGAGGTGGAAAATTTACGAGGTTCTTTTACCGGTAATTTACGAGTATATGGGCCTTAAGGGAGTGTTACTAATGCTGCAAAGTTCATGTTGGTGGTTCATATAGGCGCAGGAAATCATCTGAGGTCGCGTGACTCCGAGTACAAAAAAATATTGCAAAATGCACTTCGTTCAAAATCATACAATGCGGCTGCAATTGCCCTAGAAGAGCCCTCGCTCACCAACACGGGTTGTGGGTCCAGCCTTAACATGGATGGCAAAGTAGAGTGTGACGCGAGCATTATTCGGGCAAATATTAACGAAAACAAAATTGAAGTCAGAGTCGCTGCTCACAATATTCAACATAAAACACCAACATTGGCACTTTTGAATGGTTTGGATGCTCTCACAAGAGAATATAGTGCCAGTTACGGACTCTGGGGACTCTCAGCTCCTGTGGTTTTTGATTATGGTGCCATTGCATTGAGATTTGGGTCGAAAACTCACTCTCAAAATGAGTTGGTTGACGGCCTGAAAAGGAAGGTGTTTGAGTTGTACAGGGAACGAATGGAGAAGAAAGGCGAAGACACTAAAGTCCGGAAAAATCTTCAGGAAAATGTTCAGGATTCTGTTCAGGATTCTGTTCAGGATTCTGTTCAGGCTCCCGTTCAGTCCGTTCAAGACACAGTTGGGCTTATTCACTTAACCGAAGAAATCCTTACTGTCCTGTCTTCATCTGGTGGAAACTTTTTCAAATTACCAGGACGAATTGGTTGTGCTGGTATTGTAAGTGATTA